>VWZZ01007435.1:397833-512168 GCA_013399095.1 Psophia crepitans | reverse complement strand
TCCCTCCCTCCCTCTCTGTAAGCCTTGAAAACAGCAGTTAAAAGTAGTGGCAAAATAGAGTATAGAGAGGATTTGTACCAGGACTGAAGATCTGTTTTGCAGTACCTGAGTTTCTGTTTGGAGGCATTGTTTACACAGTGCATGGTGTGATCAGATGTTTCTTTAATGCATTCCCAATTGCTCGGCTTATTTTACATAGTGAAGGATCACGCTATGCTATATCTCATCACATTGTTAGTGAACATGACACAATACTGGAAATTAAACATGACAGTTAAATGGCAAAAGACAAATAATTATTTTCAAATCAAGAATATGCTATCAACTTAATTAGCACCTCTCAGCACTTTCCAGGTTTTATTTACAAACATGCTGGGCCAAATTCTTTGCTCAGTTGTAACCATGCAAACATCTATTGTGTATGTCTGAGAGTTAATTTTCTGCGGTGTTTGCACTTTATTTTTGTAGACTATGTCTGCTCTATTCCTTTCCAAAGTGCAATGGCAGAAGATGAAATGTGATTAAGATGGGGACTGAGGGGGAGGTATACTGAAGACAGTAGTGTGAGGTATGTGACTGGAAGCAATGAAAGCAGAAAATGTGGTTGAAAACAAGGCTGAAAGACTCAACCCAGTCTCATGAGTAAAGGGATTTGTGAATGAAAAACTAGTATGTCTGAAGGGACTGGTGTGAGGAGACGGACTGCTGCCTGACAGTCCTCCTCATGCACGCAGCATTTATGCAGTGGCAGCCCCTGCTGTGGCTCACATTGGCTGCACTCTCATGGTCATTTTGAAGAAGAATGAACTCTGACTCTATGCCACCAGGCTCTGAAGCCCTCTTTTCAAAGAGACATACAGTTAGGGGATGAATCTCACTGGAAGGCAATGGGACTTAGACTGTGGTGTCAGGGGTGTGTCTGAAAAAGTTAACCTGGAAATCTAGGCCATCACCTGGCCCTGGTGATGTTGCATATGTGTGTGTGGTAGTGGGCGTTCCTATTTATCTTCATCTACCAGCAACTGTGAGTCTTGTCGTGTCTTGTAGATTCCTCTCCTGAAACTTCACATCGCCCTGCCTCTGAACAAAGCCTGGGAGACAGGCCATTTCACTGTTACCCTTTGTCAAATACACAGTCCTATGGGAAAAGGATGCAATAAACCCACAGAAAATCTTGAGGATGGAGTATTGTTACCTGCTTCATCTTGTGAGGTATACATATTTAAAGCAACATAAAAATGCAGGGAAAAGGTGTGAGAACTTCTTACTGTCCATAAAAACATATGCCGTATTCCCCTGCCCTACTTCCCTTTAAAAGCACATGAAAAATACAACCATTCTGGCTCACCTTTCAGAAGGGCTCTGTCCAAACAGGTGACATTTTAAACATGTGCTTACTACAGTACAGTATATTATATATGAATAAAGAATTTTGGCTTCAGTGTTTTCCTGGAGAGGAACTATTAAAAGAGGTAGAGGGAAGGGTTTTGATGAATGTGAAATTGCTACTACCTACACTACATTTAAAGAGCTCCTAAGAAAATGTGAAAACACAGCCTTGCATGAGGAAGAGCAGTTAAACTGTAAGGCATGTAAAAATGCTTGCAGAAAGGTTTGATCTCAGCCATTATTTTCGTTCATTAAAGAAAATAAAGTAATTCCTTTTTAAAAAGAAACATGCATAAGCACATTACCAGTTCAAGTACACGTAGTATGTGTACTTATAATCGTTTTTCAAGAAGGCAGGTAGGGTTTAACTGGGTGTTGTTTCCTTTTAAAACAGTTCAGGTCTGGTTTTATGATAGGTTCAAAATTCTCAGCGGCTATCCTGTTGTGTGACAGGAGTTTACGGCATTAGTTTCACCAGACAAGGACTGGTGGAGTAAAATTAGTCATGTATGTAAATTATAATCATGCTGAATAGTTGTATGTGCTCATTTAGGCATTTTAACAGTGTGTGATGTTATCCTCTCTGCAGGACTAATAAGCATTAGCCATAATGAGGTCAGTCAGTCAGTCAGGCATTATCATGGGATTTAATTGGGACACTGGTCTCTGCTGAAGTGAAAATTAATAACTTTTGTCAATGTTCTGGCGAAATGTTCTGTCTTATTAAACTATGAGGGTCAATTAGAAAGCATTATGTAATAAAGTCCCCAGCAGCAGAACTCAAATTGAGTTATACCACAGTCATTATTCCAGGACGATTGCATTTGAAAATGGAAAACCAGAGTGCCATATGGAGGGCGCAGGTTATATTTACAAGCATTGCATGTTAAAGCTTCGGCAAGAAGGAAACAATTAAATCTAATACTGAAATAAATCAAAGCACTGAAAGTGCCATGTTGTGCCAGGCGCTTAATATAGCCAGCATACCCCTAGATGCGACTAGGCAAAATGGCACCTGTTTATAAGCCTTGTTTGGGTTCTGTCAGACAGCGTCCTCCCTCTGGATCGCTCCAGTGATTCAAAATCTGGGGCACACCTGGAAGGCTCAGCCGGGCATGTTGACTCATATAAATAACAGTTTATTGTATGGCTATTAAGAACAGAGATTGCTTTTATTAAAGTGCAGTTATCATGATACAACAAATGAAAGAACTTTTAAAGCGTGTTTAACAGCCTCTGATACTCCCTGTTTGGTCATGTTTTACAGTACTTTGAATGGGGGAGATGCAAAGCCTCTGCCAGTGTCTAAAGGCAACGCCAGCAGCCAGCAAAGGTGCAGAGAGATTTTTACGGGGACTGTGACAAGCTCATATGCCTGTTTTCCCAGTCCCTCAGAGGAAGGTTTTGGTCACCTTACTGTTTCTAAGGATTTCTGCCTTACCAAAAAAAGTTAGTAGCATCTCACTCCAAAGGCCTTTTTATCCAGCATTTACATCCCAAACACTGTTGGAAGCGAGTACCCATAGGCTGAAACGGAGAAGGGCTGCTCACCTTCTGCTGCCATCCAAAGACCCCACGTGAGTGCCTGCCGGAGCTGTGCCTAGCTCAGGGTAATGGCAGACCTGTGTGCCCCAGCTTCCTTCTGCAGGTGGAGGCCATAGGTGCCCCTGCTTGAGAGCACGCTGCCAGGCAGGGCGTCCCTCAGCAGCTCCCTCATGGGCTCTGGCACAGGCACTGAATTTTCTGAGAGGCACAGGACACCTGCATGGCTCAGCAGAGCTCCACAAATCCACCCAGCACCAGCCCTGCGAACCCAGAGGGCTCATGGCCTCCTCCTCTCTCGCCAAGCCACAGCAAGCTGGGATCTTCCGGGACAGGCCTTTAGGGCGATGGACCTCCTGCTTGCTCTTGCTCTGCAGGAAACTGCAGGTCTCCCCACAGAGAGACGTTATGCTGGAGAGCCATCCCCAACCCACGTTCCAATTATTATTCACGCATGTGAGGATGGTTTTGTAAAGCACTTGTTCTTTGGCCTAATGCAGCTCCCATGGATGACCGACTGCAGTAAATCTCACCCTGGCTTTTACAGAGCAATGGAAGAACTGTGCAAGGGCTATACATTTTTGGGAGCCCTGGTCCTGAGGACAAGCTCTGATCCCAGCTTCTGCAGCTGTCGTTAAGGGTAATACCATCCTTACTGGGAGGATTTTTTTTTTTTATCTGCAACTTTACAGCCCCACAGGACTTTACCTAATTATTGCTGGTAGTGTGGGTAGGTTAATTTTTACTGGGGGCTTTGAAGAAACTGAACTGAACTTCTGTTTCATTTAAAACTGCTTGATTAGGGCCAAGTATGTGATTTCCAGCTTAGCTGTAAATTGACAAGCAGAATGAGGCATTATTTTCCTCTCGCTCACTCCAGTTTGATGGGAGTGTGGCTTACGTTGACTGTTTCGGTGTTGCTTCTGATTTACACCAGTGCGAGAAGAGATTCAGGCTTGTTAGCAACCTGTCCCTCATGGAGTGAGAACATTTTGCAACTTAGCTCAGAGCAGCTGAGAATGTCAATATATTTGATAAGCATTTATGAACAAAGCCTCACTGCTAGCCCCAGGAGGTCCTCTACTGTGGATAAAGGTCATCAGCTAGACTGCCAAGACGCACCTCCTAACTTTGGACACTTTGTTTTCTCATTGCCCAAATTCATTTCCTGCAGTTTGGAAAGAGTCAGACACCCCTTCACCCTTCCTCCCGATGATAATCAAGTCTGCTCAAAACCCCTCTGCCACGGCCCCAGTGTATCGGGCAACGCCCTCTGCAGCCAGGGTGTCTCCAGCCAGGGACTTGCTCTGGCAGGACTGGTCCCAGTGTCCAGAGCTGTCCATATGCAGTTCTGTGCCTGAACCACAAGACTGTGCTTTCTCCCCTTCAAATACTGCAGGAGAGCCTGTCAGCTTTTCTCTCTGTTCGGCTCTGTGTAAGACACCTTATCTCTTATTTTCTTTTTTGGACAGGAATAACGTGTGCAGAAGGTCTGTGTTTCTAGCAGGAATGGCTGTGTATGTTAGACTCACATCTGCACATGGGCACACGGATGAACGTGGATACATATACATATGTAGCTCTCTACACACACAGATACGAAAGTCTTCGTGTACACAAGTGGAACACCACCCACATGTCGTGGTTCCAATTTGCCATTTGAAAGCAATTAGTGTTTATTATTGTAAGCATTTTCAACATAGGGAATACTTTAAAGACAACAGCACTGCTAATTACTTTCAAATGGTGAATGTCAACGTTTTCAAGGTGTTGCTGCATAGGCTAAACTTCATGGATGCAGATGCCTCAACACAGATCAGTGTACATTCATGCACAGACAAACAGACATTCATTTGGCCTCACCTACCCACTGAAGAACCCACAGACATTTCCTGAGCAGGCTCCTTTATCCTTTTCAAGTGCCCAGGACACCAGAACATTTAGCTTCACTCTGTGTTTTCCCCACTTGGAATTTTTTTTTTAATTTCTATTTTATTTTTTTTATTGCTACAAGACTAATGTCAGGGATTTTTGTTGTTGTTGGAAAGAGTAAGTGGTTGGAAAAGTGCAGATTCTCCCTAGTCTTTTACACCTACAACATTTAGGAGACTGTAACACAAAACAGTGCCAGGTCTCAGCGCTGGGCTGCCTGCTTCAGTTTCTGATAAAATGATAATATTTTGGCAGAAGTGCCCTGTGTTAACAAAGAAAAGTTTGATTAATCAGCAGGAGGAAAGACTTGGGAGGAAAGGGAGTGGGAAAGAGAGTGACAGACATAAAATGAAGTCTATTCTAAAAAGTCTAATCAGTTTTAAAACAGCTTTAAAAAGGAATAAAAATTCTTAAATCTCTTTGATGATATTCAAAGAGCCTTTTTTAATATATGAGAAGGCACATTCTAAATTCTTAACACTGCTAGTGTCACCAGGCCTTTTTTCCACTAAACCATTTTAATTCCATAATTTAGAAGGCCTTGAAAAGTAGCAGGATCAAACTGCAGCGTAATTGGATACACTGTGCACTTCCAGGGTGAATTTGGGTCCCTGGTAGGCACAAGAGATTTCTCTCTTTCTTCTAAGATCACATAGAGTGTACTCATTTGAAAGGAGACATACACCAGCAAAGTAAGCTTTTTACAAGGTGGAAGAGCTAAGTGTACTGCAGGAAAACACTGGCCATTTGTTTGGCACTGACGGTTTCTTTGTGATTGGAGGGAATGCTATTGACAGGGAAATCAATGTGGGTTTACTAAAGAATGCTGAGTGATCAGGGAGCAGAGAAGCAGTGGGAGAGAAATGGCAGCACACTGCTCTTCCTTCAGAAACAAATGGGTCCAGCTATTTTACATTCTTCTATTGCTCTTCCCCCATTCCCACAAACAATATAGAGTGTCTTTACGCTCAATTATTAGCTCTGCTGATCTGAGTACTGCAATAACTAACAGAAAGCTGGAACTTTGGATGTGATCTGTTTCTGAGAAGCTAGGGACAGTTGCAAGTCTTTTCTGATGTCCTACAGGGCTTTTAAAAACAGAAGGCAAGAAAGAAAGAGAGGGAGAGTAGAGAAACATCTGAACATCTGCTGGAAAATCCTAACTGGCTTGTTCAGCTGAGTTCAGCAAGAGCAACAGCAACAGCAGAGAAGTTGGCAGGTGTCGCCACACTTTAGTTGGAAATCACTGCAGATGATCTCAAGATATAAATGAGAATAATCTGGACAGTCCCTATACCTCCTCCCCTCCTCTAGACTATTCCTCCTTCCCAGGAGACAACTGTATTGTGTGCTGGTTAGCTGGGGGAAGGTATTAGCTAGGAGCAGGGCTGTGCATGCAAGCAAATAGCTGTATGTATCAAAGCTGTCCTGCTGTAGGATACTGCTTTCTTTAAAATGGCTCTGGGGATGAAAAGTAACAGAAACTACTAGTCTTCCCTTCAGCAGGGGAAGAAGAGTTAATGACACTGCATCTTTTTCTCCAGAATTTCTGCACTATCAAAGGACTAGCTTTATCTCCAGTAAGTGTTCCTCTTTCTCTTTCGCATAGTGTACATATGTGTGCATCTGTGTCTCAGGCACTAAGTGTCCCTGTCACTACAGTAACACAAGATTTCACACATACATACTAAAGTTTGAAGAGGATCTCTTAATTTCTTCACTCGTTGCATTTTTCCTAAACTTCCACTATTCCTGGCAGAAGCTTTAAAAGCTAATCAGTCAGCAGCCCCAGTCAGGGCTTTTTCACCATTTGCTCAGCAGTTCATAGTTATGTTGGCTTCATAGACTTTCCCACTGTACCATCTTTGTTCCACAGCCTAGCTGACAGGCTCTGGACAGCAGGACAGCTAGATCCAATAAATCTGAGACCTGTCTAGGTGCTTCATTTATCAAGAGGCCTAATTTACCCAGGCCCTTTAGACTAATTGCAGATTTGCAAAAAATGCTGATAATGTAGAACAGTGCATTGTGAATGTCCCTTGCCATATTTCTGCTAATGTGTTTCATCTGGAGTACATAAAGAGACAGGGATGCTGATTTTAGACACAGCACTTTGGGGCTAATCCAGTTAAATGATTATCCCTAAAAATCTGCAGTGATGTCATTTTCCCTATAGAACTCTGCCAGTTGCCTTGTTTGCTTTATTGTGAGAAATACATGATCCCGGGCTTCAGAAGTTCACCCTATGTTTTTGTTCTAATGCACCATAACTCTCTCGTTCCACTCTCCACCTACCCATTTCTTCTTGTTTACAACAGCCATGTTGATAGCAAACCCTGGCTTGAACTGTTGGCTTTTGTGTATATACTGATAAGGAAGAGGTACTCCCCTTTGCTTGATATATGCAGATATCCACTATGTTTTTCTGAACATACAATTCCTTCTTTCCATTCCCCTGATTTCTCCCTTTCCTCCAAAAACTACTATTCCACTGCATTTTGGTCACTTAGTACTAACACTGTGCTTATCTTTGGCCCCCTTTTCTGCACTTTGCTCCAACTGTCATCACCACAATTTTTTCTAAGCTTTTCATCTTCTTATCCATCATCTGTAATGCCAAAATCTTGTTCCATGGCTCTGCAGCAAATTCAACTTCCATGTTCTTCCTCAGATATCTTCTCCCCTTCCTTTGCTGCTGTGATTCCTTTGTGCTTTCCTTCATGCTCCAAGGAACTGTGTGGGGCACACACTGAACCTCTCTGTGTGGCGTGAGAAGATCCAAATTTTGTTTCTGAAAATCTCCCCGTCACGTAACTGATACAGTGTGGTCACTGAGGCAGGGATCAGCTGACACATTATGTAAAACTCTAACAAATACTACTCTAATAATATAGATAATGTTTAATAAATTATTATTAAAGATAATGTTTGTGAAACAGCCACACAATTCTCACTGATTCCTTGCGGTAGCTGCTAGGCAGTCCCAAGTGTGTTTCACTACTCCACTGACATGTTAATGCGGACTTTTGCAATATGGATTTTGGGGAGAGATTAGAATCTGGAACAGATAAAACATCAGGAGACCCTTATTTTTCAGTAAGTGGCTGCACAGGTCTGTGATAATGCAGCCTCAGGAATTTGGGACTATAAATATTACTAAGCTTTGAGAGACAGCCTTACATTTATTTGTTTATCTAGCACCAGCTCTGTTGTGGGTAATCATTGGAGCCTTCCATGCAGAGATAGAGGAGAGCAATAGGGATGTCTTCTCAGATATCCCAGCAAGGCTGCATGTGACTTATCAGTGTTCAGCAAGCAGATGGCAACCAAATCCCACTGCTATGGTATTAACAAGAAGCCTTCTTTAAAGGTTTTCTCTGTTCTTTCAGATGCCCCTCAAGCATAAACCCAGAGTTCAGAGAAATTAGTATATTATGAGATAAATCCTGTCCAAACAAGGCAGGTGGATTTGCAGAGAGTAAAACACAGAGGGACCTTATAGGCCAAATATAAGAGACTGCTTGCTCTTTGGAGTGAAGATCCTCTCTCAGGAAAGTCCCTAACATTTGAAGACTGTCATCTAAGGACACTCAGGTCTCTCTACAAAGATCTTAGGTACTTCTTGGGTTTGCCTCTTACTTTGTCTCATCGACCACTTTAAGGTATCCTTAAACATCCTTATGCTATCATGTTGCAGAATGGAATAAACTAGCAGGATTCTTAACTCAAGCAGTGAAAAAAGGAAAGTTAGAGGCATTATTTACAGTTCTGGTATTAAAAAACCTGAAGTGTCCCTTTTCTTCCTAGCCAGAAGTTCAGCTTGGCCAAGCCCTGCAGTCATTAGGTTGAGGCAACAAGACACATCCTGCGTAGCATGGCCCCAAGATGGGTGTCAGAGCCTATGCACACGCACACAGTGAGAGCCTCGCATTTCTCATTAGTGTTACAAAGGTGAAGTGCAATTATCTGACAAATTTCTTTTGCCCCTCTCCAAAAATGGTGTCCTGGTAGCTATATAATATGGATAATCTCCACATCTAGACTCTTGCAGGCAACTTCTGGACTGTAGAAGAGCATTCAAGGGGGAGGTGGAAACTAATGAAAGTCTGGCTGACATTTTGATCACACTCATGCATATATCAAGATTATCCCATAGGCATATGTCACAGGGAGAGAGTAGTTTTTCCATATTAAAGATGGCATTAACCTTCTATCCTGTCTTGCTCCCTTTGCTACTCCCAAACTCTGTAAATATTTCAGATGTCTTCTGCCCCACTCCCCCACCCCTCGGCTCTGTTAAAAATGGCAAGATGATGAAAAACCCAAATTTGATCCAGGTCCTTCTTTGTCTCTAAGGTAATTAAGTCTCATTCCTTTTTTGTGCTTAGAGTCAAAGGTAGCCGACTGTTAAACATCCAGCTCAAGTTGCTCTTCTGACTCCCAGAGATGCACCGGCACTCAAATGGTCCTCATACAGGCCCCTCAGGGAAACCTTGGACCAGTCGGTGTTTGCTCCATACTACATTTTGTGCTGGTTTGCCATTTACAAACACATTGTGGGCAAAAATAAAGAAAGAAATGAGACTGTCTCCTTTGGGGAAAGATCAGGACTTAGAGAAAAAGCAGGTTTTTGGAAGTCTGGGATGGTGTCGGTCCACGCTGATATCTGGGAAATGTTCGCTGCTGTTCACTGTCACCCATTTGCCCTCCTGCATCTGTGGAAATGCAAGTAGTAGTTATTTGGGGACTGTAGTTCTGTACTAAAGTATTTGGTCATGAGATGAGAGAAATCATTGAGCAACTGACTGAGAATTTTGGTAATAAATGATATAGTAGCTGCCATGGAAAGTCAATAGGAATTTTATCACACCTCTCAACAGCAGCACATACATATTCCCAAGTCCTTATCTAGCAAATACTTTTATCTTTAACCTAACAAGAGGAGGAAATTCACCCTGACCAGAGATTTTGACACATTACGCTGCCTTATCTAAACTTTCCTAATCGGGAGTCAGGTCCTGGACCACTGTCACACAGGGCCAAGTCAAGCAGCTTTAAGACAAGTTCTGACCCAGCCTCTCTAAGAGGTTGAACAATGACATTCCACAGAGCAAAGACATGAGAATATTTTTGTGCCCACAAAAGCATCAGTAAACCAAATACACTAAAATTTTACCTTAGAATGATGCTGTTTAAAAGTAAAATTAATCCACATATTTGAGAAACTAGGTTACTGAAACAAAAAAAAAACATTATTTGAAGCTTCAGAGGTAGTCTTCCTATGAACATTTTAGGCTGTATATAAGTAGAAGAAAATCACAGCAACAAGAAGTCTTTTTTTTCCCCTTATTGATTTTTGTTACATTTCTGGTGACTTACTGAGAAGATAGCCAGAAGCAATTTATAAGTGCAGTAACACCAGCAAACTCCAGAGCACTGGTACTGAAGTGCCACAGGTTGTACAGGATGCAATGATAATTCAGTGCAATTGTTTAACCTTACCGTGTGTGGGTGAAATTCAATATTAGCCCTTTAATTTTGGTGACTTATGGTGTTTTACACTGACTGAGAATCTGGCCTAAAGTAAACTTCATTTTATTTTATCCAGTATTGAAGTAAAGAAGTTAAATAATGAAATGCATGTTACCATTTTACACCATTTTAATAAGATTATACTTGGTTGAGACAGACATTTTTCCTTGTACCTTTTTGTACTCTCCAGGACCGTAAAATTCCATCCAACCTTCAGAAACAGTCAACCCATTACCTTACACATGCAGGATTTTCCAGCTTTAGTGGAAGAGAGTCCAGCAAAATCAATGAATCAAGTTCTGTTCTTACTTGCACTCATGGAAGTTTTAAGTAATTTCAGAGATGGAGTTGATTAAAGTTATAATACTGTTGGTGAGAGTTTCAGACCTTACAGAGATTTTATATCAATGTAAGATTATTGCCTTGTGTGTGGATTGTTGTGGCCAAAAGTAGTAAAATACCTTTAGTGCAGTGTTTGTTGATATCATTTATTTATTTGTCCTAGCGAGACAGCATGTGAAGCATTAGGAAAAAATTCAGAAGTGTGTTTTTCTTCCAAAACTTAGAAAATGCATTTGCCCTTTAAGACTGGTCATTAAGGTCAAATCCCCTAAATTATAAGCATAAATAATATATAGGAAGATTGATCTTCAGACAAAAGAAAAGGTGGATGGGAAAGCTCCAGAGGCTGAAGCTTAGGAGTGCAAGAAACTCTGCTTGCACCTCTTGGCGAGCAAGCTACAGGAACAGCTTCATCTGAGTATGCATCCTACATAACTTCTGGTTAGTGGAACTGACCAGAGAAGAAAATGAAAGGGCCTTTTCTTTTAAACGACTGCAGTGTGTGTTTTGGCAACTATTACTTCTCTCTTCTTACTGAGAAGACTCCCCGCCCCCCCTTCCCCGAGGACTGTAGTTAATCAGTGTCAGATCAGTGTGGTCATTCCCACCCAGACACTGGTCCAGCCTGAGACCAGTTCATGTGGGGCAGCCTCAGGACAGACTCGTGTCACTGCTGAGGGTACAGGGACCATGTGAGCTGCAGGACTTCGCCTGCCTGAATCCAGACTGCAAAGGGGAAGGCAGCTGTTGGGATGTGGGGGCAGAGAGCACAAACCACTGCCAAGAGTTCTGTGGAAGCGTCTTTTATTCATCATTCATACAACTACGCTGTTGCTGCGTTGAGGTTTTGGTGCCTCCTCAAAACCTAAAATTTTCCTTGTCCTGTGCATAGTTCTGGGATTTGCAACAGGCAGATATTGCCTATTAGGGTATCTAACAAAAGTTTCTACTGATTCAAAAAAATTCTGGAGAAGGGCTCAAGATAGCTGTGTTTGTGGCTGTAAAGGAGCTCCAAGGCTGTTTAAATAAGCTTTGTGACCACTCACAATATCTGGCTAAAGGATTACAGCTAAATATACATGCAGGTGGAGAAAATATTTTTGTCCTGATTCAGTGACTTGGTTTTCATCCTTATTTAAAAGACTGGAACAGGTATTCTGAAACAATCAGATTTAATTCCATCCTTACTCTTTCAGTTTTCAGCTGGATTTACTCTTGATATGGTCTGTTGAGAGCTGCGAAAAAGAATACTGCATTTTGAACTCCACCATGCCATTTGTATTCAATGAAGTTAGCTGATGGCATTTTACCTGCTGAGCTAGTAGGTTTCAGGTAGCTGAATGTCTCACTGTCATGTTTTATCCTCACCAGTAAACTCCACAGAACGCTAGAAATTGTGTTAAGGACAGATACAGACTTGGCTTAGAGTTCCTGGAAGATTTTCTCTCCCACAACCCTTCTGTTACAACAGTCCTCCATCTCTGAGTTTGCTTGCTCCTCAGAGGTACATAGCTACATAGTGAAGTCTCTTTGGCTTGTGCTGGAGGAGTCTCCAAACCTGCCACCAACAGGTCCAATAACGCCTGAGGCTTTGGACCCAGTCTTTAAGTCAGCTCATATATGTCATCCTGATCGAGTTCAATGGGACAACTCACATAAGTAAGCGTCTGAACAGCTCACTTTCTTTGTGTTGCTTGTTAGTGCTTGTGTGCTTTGATATTCATTGTTTCTAAATCACCACACAGAATTTTTATTTTTATTTTTATTTTCATAAAATACTTGAATTACACTCATATGAAATATGCCTCTGGCCCCATACAGATGTTTCCAAAAAGCCTAATAACAAACAGATCGCAGGGCAGAAGAGCGCATATTCTTACATTCACTTCCAAGCCTAACTGCTCTTCAGAGTTCTGATTACAAGAAAAGCCATGCTGCCGATGTTGCTTTAACTGTGATGTTAAAATGAAAACTCATTGTTGCGTCCCAGGGGGATTCAGGAACACTGACTTTGCTGCCCATCTGAAATGGGATAATGTTCTCTATTGCTATCATGTGGGTATCAGTTCCAACTTGGAAACCAGCCTTCTCTCATAATTCAAGCTGGGGCTATACTGATGCAAAACTTCTCAGATATTATAAGCCAGTACGAGCTCAAAAAAAGAATTCACTGCTCAAGGCCAAATAGCTTCAAAGCTAACAATTCTCCAGAGTCAGTGTGAAAGTGTTGAAACTGTCAATGTCAACTTACACCATGCATAGTGAGTGTAAAACTTCAATAATGACATCATGGAGAAAAGGACAAAGGGCAGGCACTACACAGAAAAGTGCCAGTGCTCTTCAAATCTTTGAAACCTTCAAGGATTTATCTGGACTAACACTTCTACACATAGTCATTGGGGTCTTAGGCTATACTGATTAAGGATTTAGCTTATTCAAAGGCTCTCACTGATAGCAAGAATGACAAGGTTTCAGCAGTTATATTGGATTCCATTAGCTTTCACTTAAAAAAACATACCCAAAAACCCTCAGGATCCTGGTCTTTTTTTTCTGCCTCTCATTTTCTTTCTTTGTGTCAACCTTTATTTTTTTCCTTAACACCTATACACACACACACACACACACAGACGCACACACAGACACACACACACACACACACATTAATATATATTAATGTCTGGGTTTGATTCACAATCAGGTTTTGCAGCACTTATGCTCTCAGTTCTCAGAATGCAGATCCCAGAAGAATTGAATCAATTCTTCAGGAATTCCCTGAAGCACCACATAACGTGTTCGTTCATTTCAGCTGCACTTGGGGCAACAGATACACTTTTAAAAGGGAGGAAACATATTAGAGAAAGAGCGAACGGTGTTCTAGTTTAAGAAAAGAAAAGATCAGCTAATCGAGAGAAATCAAAAAGTGAGACTCCGCGTGGTTTTGGTGTCTTGGATAAGGACCTGTCCTAATGCTTTGGGTGCACACTGCAGAAATGTAAATATAATGGAGGACAGCCATGCTTCCTTTGTACCATGGTTTTCAGAGACTCAGCCTCAGAAGAAGAGCAAAGAGATGAAAAAGTGAAGTACAGGAGGAACAGTGCCCTCTCTCCTCCCTCTCCCTGTCATTTGCTAGAAGAAAATGAAGAATCCATGTTGTACTGTGCACTGTGCAGACATGCAATAACATTTTAAGCCCCACGCTACATAGCTTCATTGAAAAGAGAGTTATCATCTCTTGTTAACAGATGGCAAAAGCAGGACAAAGAATGATTATTTAAGAGTTATTTAATAATTTAATTAGCCTCCTTTTATTCAAGAGCCTGTGACAAGGTACTGGGTGCAGACCATTTGACTTAACGCAGCACTTGAGCTCGTTCCTCTGTTATTTGCAGTTACCTTCATTGTTCCTACTTTCCCCCAACTCTGCTATGGGTACCACTGGTTTCCTGCCACCTCAGCTGCCTCAGCACCCTTGGCACAATTCAGTTTCTTAGCACAGGTCTGCCTCTGGTGCCATGTAAGCCATTGCTGGTATGCCCATGACACTCACAGGGAGCTGGCAGATCTGGTACAGGGCCTGTGGGAGACCTGTGACCTTCTAAAACAGCAGGTGCAAGCCAGGCTGTGATACATAAGAATATCTGAAATGGCACTAGACATCTGTGTTTGGGCAACAGAGATGTGTCACTCGTACTTCAATGTTGCTTTTCCGAGGACTTGTGGGAACTGTTGCACAATATTGCCTGCTGCACAAGCCCCAGAGATCCTGATCCCACCTCACAGTACTGAGGAACAGATGACTGCTGCAGAAATACTGTAACTCAGGGACCCCAGTGCACAATCTTACAGGACTACCTAGGATATTCTCTAGGATTACGTGCCTTGTCGTGGAAAGAACATGCACTCCTTCTAGAAAACTGTCTATGCCGTTGTAGTTGTACTCTCAATAATGCAGCACAGTGAACTTTTTGAATCCACCAAAGGCATCTATGTGTATCCCATCTTTACAGTCCAAGTAGCTTTTCATATATCAACACCACTCATGCAGGAAAAAAAAGGCCTTTGGTAGAAACAGAACCACCTGAGAGTTGTCCCTTTGTCACACAGACAAATATGTCTAATGAGACAGTGGGACACAGTGCAGGGAGCTTCAAGTTATTGTGGTCTTACCCAGCTCTGGAATGGAAAACAGTAAAGCTAAATCTGTGGGTTACTCAGTCTAAGATAATAAATTATGCTGAGAGGCAGCGTGTGTTCTTCTAATATGACTCCCCTGCTTTGAGGACCTCAGGCAATAATGCTCTGTGGGATAGAGCTGCAGATCTGCACTGGCACAGGCGGGCTCTGTGTGATACCCTGGGCAGTAGCAGCCTGGAGGTACTCCATGTGGCTTTCAGTTTCTCCTGGGAATGGGACCAATTCACAGCCACAGTGGCCAACTTTTCTGGGGTTTCTAGGGAGAGATTCAGATCATGGGATGACTTCTGCAGTTTTTGGTCCAAGGGCTCCCTGACTCCTCTACCACCAACATCCACCTTTTGTCCCCTTGCAGAACTCACAAATTTGCCACTGTGCCATAGAGTCTCCTACTCCAGGTGAACTAGAAGGACGCTGTCCTGGGGCTCATGACCTCTGGGCTTTTAACAATATTCTGAGGGTTTATTTTTCCACATTCTTATTGTTGTTGTTGTTGACTTAACTGCTTATTTTTCTTGCAGCACTTGGTCTCCTTAAGAAAGAAATTAGCAGTGAAGGGGTGAAGGGTTATCACAACCACGGGAGTGGACAAGAAGAAGGGGGAGGTGGGAATACTCTACCTCTTCTACAAGTTGTTCTCTTCTGTGCTAATGCACTTGTTTTTGCTGAAGGGACTGCACCACAATGCTGAGTATTTAAACATTTATGAGGAAGGTTTCACATATATTCTGTGAAGTGATAGCCTCATACGGGTTTCCTTCTGGGGTCGCTATAATAATTGTGTACACAGGCACCTACACAGCTGAGTTAGCTGCTGCTGGACTGTTAATTCACTCACACTGACTTTACATCCATGTTGGGTCACTGACTTCCTTCGATCTATCCCAGATTTGTATAGTGAGATCAGAATGGGGCTGTTCTGGAGCAATCTGCTTTTTCATTTTTAAATAAGGCTTGTATAGCACGAGAAACCTACATAAAAATCAGAAAACTGGTCTTGCAAGTGAAAACTGCTTAGTTTCATTATGAGTGAAGAATTTAGAGGCATGGTTTGTTTTCTTGGGAGGAAATCTTCTTCCATATTCTTGACAGAGTACTTACTGTGCGGTGTTCATGAGTCCACTTTGGTGCACCCTTTCTTACCACAGCCTGTCGTACATACAGTTCTGCTGTCTAAGGACTCACTGAAATCCCCTGCTATTGCTCTGTCAAGAGCAAACTTCTCCTCGGGGCAAAGAGCAAGCAGAGTGTGGAACTGCATTTGAATGCCACTGGAGGGAATAAATACTTCTTAGTGACTTGCAAATCTGTGCCCATTCTCCCATAAAAGGTATCAAGCACATTGTTTGCTGCCTAGGTAGCGTTCCCTCATTCCATCCAGCTGGAAGAAAAGGAGACCAGACAAAAAGTCAAACTGAGGGCATCTGCTTCACTGGTAATATCTGACCATTAATCCGCTAAGACAGCTTAGGCACATAGGGATTTTAAGAACCTCCTGCCCTGGCTAATGCTTTATTCTGATGCATAGTACTGCTCAATACTAACCTGCAGCCCGAATGTCCCCAGGTTGTCTGCAGTTGTCCCGGTATTTGGTGCATGAGCAACCCAAAGGGGATCTTTCACTGGTGGTGCCAGCCACTGTTGTTACAACAGTGCAAGTGGGACTGCAAGAAATACACTTCATAGGCGGTGGGGGCAGACTGGATTGTCGTCTAACCTCTGAAAAGTGGCATGGAAGTAAGCAATTAATTTATAATAGAGTAAGAGCAGATAAGACACACTGTCTCCTTCTGGCTTCTCAGCAAATGAGGTGACCCATGCCACAGTAAGCGGCTGAGAGAGGGCAGTCACATCTTTCCTTCAGTCCTACATCCAGTGCTTACTTTTTTTTTTTCTGTGACTCTAAACTAATTCCCATCTCACCTCACCCACCTGGTTGTATCTCCTGTTCCATTTCCTGTGGTTTCTGAGCAATATCTTCTCTTTCATATATCTCACAGAGACCCACTCCTCTAGAGGCATTACCCCTGCTCAGAGATGTTTGAGTGACAAAAGGCTTCATTAGCATTTCAGAAATGGTGTTGTAGACCACCACAGACCAAACACTTACGGTCTTTCATTTAGGTCACTCCTTTGCCCGTGGAATGACATTGAACTACATGACTCAAGATCTGTCCCCACAGCTCTAATCTGCTTCCCCCAAAGAAAGCTTCCTAGTCTTCACAACAGCATGGCAATATGGTTATTTGCTCCCAGCCAGCAGACAAAATGAGGCCAACTAGATAGTGTCTATGAAAAATGGACAGGGAAGAGACTAACACGTGGTGCATAATGTCAGAGAGGATAGTAGAGCTGAGAGCAGCTGTATACCATTCCACACCCACTTGAGATTTCAAATCTTTGCAGTAGTTTTGCAAAGCAAAGCACTCTCCCCTCAGAATGCAGTAGGACACAGGAGTATATTCACAAGACCAGTCTTATGATTCTAAGTAATCACAATCTTGCCTGTTGTGTAATGTCATCACTGAAAAGGCCAGTTGTGCTAATAGGAAGTGATGGCTGATCCCATTTAGACAAACATTTCTAAGAAGCAACAAGCAGTATAATATCAAGAGGACTTTTAGATTTCCATATCTCTTCTCCTGGGGGCGCCTGCAGATAAAGGAGAAGTGGGCAAGTAAAGTAAATGTTTACATTCTTTTTTTTTTTTTGATAAACACTAAGTACAGTGCTGCAAATGCAGTTGCGTTTGTCCTGTAAATCACATAATCATTCAATAAAATCAAGAAAGGTATGTAGCAATAAGGGACGATGAAAGAGTGGAAAATTCTTAAAAATAGGTTAATTATAGGACCATTGTGTTTCCTCTTTAATTTCCAGGCCTTCCATAGTATGTACATGGTGAGAGTCTTTACTTAACTCTCTTGGGATAGAGCAGCTCACCTAAAGCAACAGATTTCTCTAAATTTGTCCCCATGTAAAGCTGGACTAAAACCACAGTTCTCATTTATAAAAGGTAATTAGCAGGCAGATCTTACCACGTTATTTACAGATGTTTTGCTGGAGGCCAGATCCTGTTTTCACCATTGTTAGCTTTGGCTTCTCCCTGACACTGAATTATGTGAGAATGTCTTTGGTCCATATGATACCATAAAGGCCCAATAAGATATGTTGTGTTCTGTATTTGTTATCTTATGGACAGAGTAAAACAAAGAAAAAAACTACGGACTTGCCTACAGCCACAAGAAGATTTATCATCTGACAAGAGCTGCCAGTTCCTAAAAATCATATGTATACTCTTCTTTTCTTGATCTCCCATTTCAAAGTCTAGCCCAGATGTGCACTGGCAGAAAAATCCTGTGGCTTCTCCTTTCCTGAACATCCACCACAATTCACTGTGTTGCTGCTGGAAGAGCATGTCCATACTAGCTGTACTTAACCATCTTCTGCATGCAAATCCTCATCAGCATGTGACCCACCCAGAAACAGCCCCAGCATGCATAAGTTCTTGAGAACAGAAATTATTCCTACTGATCAGCCTTATTCAAGCGTCCGTGTTCATGCTGGGTCTCACTGAAAGCAGTATCTTTGGATACAGTTGAGTTCTATGGGTTTTGAGCAGAAAGACAAGCTCATTCTTGCCCGACAAAACGGACTCGATACTGAGGATGCAGCCATCACCTTCCTGAACTTCTTTTCAGTGCAGTGTCTACATCAAGTGATAACAGCCCCTGATAATACAAACCACTGTGTTTCCCAAAGCCTGGACTAATCCTCCATGCCCTTTCTGTGTCATGCCTTGTAGTTCGCTTTTCATAACAAAGTTTCTGTACAGAACAGTCATAAAGGCTGCCATGCATATTAACTATTCAAACCGAATGCGGTGTCCCCACCACTCCAAAAGGCATGCACACATACATGTCCATGCACTGAAGTAAATGCATTGCAGAAGGAATTGCAATGGATATGCAATATTTCATACTGAAGTGTCAAGTTTGCCTTCTAAAGCCGATACATCATCTATTGACTCCAGTGCTGTAAGTCACCCTTTGTAACAGATGGCTTCCCTCATGAATTAGACGGGGAGATCATCTACTAAATCATCTCCATATTGAATGCAATACTGTATACTGCAAAGGGAACAGCTCTACAAAGCAGCTATACATAGAGGAGGTACGACAGTATCTCCCCTGGATTATTGCTTCAAAGGTTGGACACAGACAATACCCAGGCACGTTGGTGGTGACCTGCTTGTGTAGACGAGAAGCTAATAATTGCTACGATAATCGTTCTGCCAGATACTATCTCATAAACCTACTTGCAGTAGTTTAAAAGATAATCACCCTCTCCAGCTGCAGGGATGTGTGCCCATATCTCAGGTGCTCCAGTCCATGTCTGGTGTATTAATTTAAACTGCCAAGCTGTGAACTGGAGCAGCTGAGGCATTGGCACACCCCCTGTTTTGTCCATTTTGCTGACTCTGCAGTGAGACTAACCCCAGTGGTGGGGATGGCATAGCCAGCCAGGGCGGTACTGCAGTAAGCTGCTAGAACTTGGTTTGCCAGGGAATGCCTGTCAGGGCCCTACGGGCACAAAGAACAAAAAATTTTTAGTCAGGGAAGCATTTGCATAACATACATCAAAAGAGGAATATAAAGATATGCTTTTCCCCCATCCAGTGGAAAAAAATGGGTAGTTGCTCACCCCTGTCTTGTGCAGGCCACTTTCAGAGGCATGTGCTGCTATAGTCTCGTTCTCTTTTCTCTCTGTAACCCTTGTCGCACAAATGAGTTTTTTTCATTCCTCACTCATGCCCTCCATGAAAGACAGCAGTAGTGCCCGTGTGCTGTAATTGGACTGACTGGCTGACTGATTCCTGTTCTCCCCTCATGCAACCCTGGAAACCTAGGAGAAAAGAGGTGGAACAACCAGCCACTCAAAAAAACCCCAGACTATTTCAAAGGTTAAGGAGCTGAGCATGCAACTTCTGTCTGTTACAGACGACTGGGCATTGCAATTCGGATGTCTTGTTCCCAATACTTCCTTACTGTGATTGTTACAAGGATGACAAAGGATGGGAAAGGCAAGCCATTCTCATTAAGGACTTACAAGGGGGATTTTCTCGAGGAAAGAATTACACTTTCCTTTTTCTGAAGTATAACAATGCTTGGGAAAACAAGATACAATGAGCCTAGCTTAAACTGTCTGAAGGATGGTAAATCTTGTGCATGTTCAGAAAATACACTGTGCACACCCACGTACGCCTAACTCAAGCAGTCTTTCTACCATTTAGCCTGTGTGTTGCTTGCAGTGGAAAGCAAATGCTTACACTGCCTCAGTGTCAGTCTGAATTGATGGTGATGCTCTTATTGGGTGAAAGTGACCACTGCAGACAATGTGCAGCTAGTCTTGCAGGTCAGCTCCTCTTCAGCCTAGCACACTTTTTTAATGCTCAACACACTTTTTGTATTTGCATTTCCTTCACCCTCTCCCAGAGCATGGGCAAAGAAGCTGCTAATCTTGGTCACCAATAGCAAAGGATTTTAATATTCCAGTAACTCCATGTATTTATGTCCTTAGTGAGGTACCCTTCTTTTTCTTCCCTCTCTTTTTTACTAACCCAGCCTGCACCAAGCATTTATCTATTCACACTCCTAATTCTGGTCTTCTATGCTTCTCCTCCATTGGTTCCTCAGCAAAAGGGAAACATCAAGAAACTCCTTTAAATTAGGAGGAGAGCTTAGCAAAGACTCAGCTCTCAATCATTTGGAGCAATGCTGCTACAGTGCTCTTGAGCTTATCTGTCATCTGTGCTTCACTATTTCAGACATGACTACAACTGCATCTTAATCATATTCCTGCAAGGGCTAGTCAGAGTTCCAGCACTCCAGATAACTTGGGATAGATAAGGAAGGATGGTCTTCTTCCAAAAAAATGTGCGAGTCAGTGGCAAAATTCCTCCATCTAACTCTGATGCATTCGTTGTATGACTGGTGCAACATAAAGAAAGGTGGAAAGGGAAAGAAAGTAAAAAAAAAAAAAAAGCTCCCTTCTTCATTTTGCCAACCTGTAAAATGGGACTATTCATGTTTGTATCAGAGGGTCAGGAGCAGGAAGTGCATTATTTTGATGTCTTCCACCTGCTTGGAATTCCAGATGAGAAGCAATAAAAATTATTCAAAACATGCAATAATAGGGCCATTTTTTAAAGGTTGCAGGACATTTGCAAATATTATAATTCATAAAAGATTATATCTTTTGAGGTCTGAATTTGACCTAACTTCTATTCCAGTATCATAACACAGCTCATCTTATGTTGCCCATTTGTACCTGGTGCTACCCTCGGAATCTTTGCCTGCCCTAGGACATACAGCTTTTGTGAATGAACAAATAAGTAAATAAACCCCTGCATTTAGTGGTCACTGCTTCAGCCCCAAGGGTGCTGGCAAGGTTGAAAATGTTATGACAGATGGAAGGTACCCACTGCTTTAAACGATGGTTTCATTCGCCTCTGAGCCATGTGGCACAGCAGTTAAAGAGGTTATGAAACAGTCATGGTACCTTAAGCCTTGATATGTCAGCATCTCGCGGTTGCTGTGAGCTACACTGGCAATATTGTTGAACTGTGTTTTATTTTTCTTCTTATTCCTTCTGGTTTTGCCTACTCATTTATAGATTTAACATATTAGAAAAAAGGCAAAACTTCTTTATGGTGCTTTTGCTGGCTCTGAAAAGTTGATCTACCAGTACTGGTGACTGATATATTGAATTTGGCCCTTATGGTAATTGTTTAAATGTTATAGCAGCTTTAACACGTCATCTGTTAAACTTATTGGTGATGCAGTTGTTCAACGTGCAGTGTGGGTAATATTTACATGATTTACTGGGTGACGTACAGTTTTTGATTCAATAGTAATGTATTTGATTCAATAGGTGATGCATCTAATTCAACCGGGAGTCCATCTAATTCAAAGGTGATGCATTTGATTCACTAGCTGATGTACCTGATTTAGAAGGTGATGGATCTAGTTCACTGAGAATGATTCCAATTCCCCCATGCAAGGTATTTACTTCAGTGTGTGATGAATGAGCTTTAATAATAATACATGTTTCTCCGATAGTGGATGTATTGGCTTCAATTTATATCTCAGGCTTCCCGAATCTGGAGTGGAGTGACACCTTGCAGCCACGATTCAGGTGAGGATCACAAGCAGTATGAAACAGTAGCCACTAAAATAATGGGACCAAATTATGTGATAAAAGCCGTGCTTCCCAGATGAAATATTTTCACCAGATGTGATGTGGGGATACAAATGCCCTGTCACTGCTGTTATTGCTACCACAGTACATGACGAAAATCCCCAAATCCATTTACCTTTAGTGTCATTGCTGGGATTACATACTCAGTACTTATTTCCCCAGAGCTATGTGAGCTCTCAAATAGCGGCATCTGAACTAACAGCTCCACTCACCTCATTTTTGTGTGTGCTTTTATTTTGTTAGAGGTTGGCAAATATTTAGCTCTGGTAAAAATGGGGAAAGGAGTGTTGGTAAAGAGCAGCATCACATGGGATAAGGAGTGTAGGGACTCGGGCTTGTACAGCATACTGCAAGCCACCATTTCTGCACTGGGATCCTATCCTGGTGCAAACCTCTGGAAGCTTTAGCTTCACAAGCACTGGTCCACTGTGTTTCTGCTGGCTATTGCCTGCACTAGAACCATTTCTGAATAGATCAGTCCCTGACCTGTTCAGTGCCCACCACTCGCCCCAGCTCCAAAAGCAGTGGCAGGATACTCTCTTGTTTGAATGATGGTTGAGGTGTTTTGGTCATGCAGGTTACATTTTCAGTTACAAATATGGTAGGAAACTTTGCTTGCAAACGTACAAAGAAAAGGAGCTCTTGTTGGACCTGTGTCTCTTATCTATGCAGTGGCCAGCTCTGGAGCTGTGGATTGTTTATCACTTGTACTACAACAGTGCATAGGGAGGGTCACTCATTTCAGGTCTGGGCTCAGTCATGAAAGAAGATAGCCCATGAGCCCGAGTGCACGTTTGGTTGATGTGCACCATGCACAGCTACAAACCTGAAACGGTTTGTCAGCAGGATCTCAGAGTCCCAGAAAGCCACTTCGCTGCTCAAAGCAGCTCTTTTCCAGTCCCCAACCCAGCTTTGTGGCTGCTGCTTCTTTATAACCTCTCCTGACCCATATTCCCAGTTAAGAATTGCTTCTCCTGGCTGGCAGAAACAGCAGCTGCAGTCTATCCTATGTATTTGCCTCCATTTTGTGCTCCACTTGGAAGGGTTCTCAGGGCAAATGCTTCCCTTATTGTGCCCTCTTTACTGCTCTTTGAGGGATATTCATTCTCTTGTGTGGGTGCAAGTTTTCTTCTCCTACCTATGGCTGATATCAGCCTTTTAAAGACTACTAGGCAAATAAATGACAGGGGATGTGTGTAGTGTTGCTATACAAGCCAGAGTCTCCAAATGCTAAAACCAATGTGCTAAATACTAAAATAGGTATCTAATCTTAAAATAAATAAATAAGAATTCTTTCACACTTTATTGCTCCAGGCTGTGTCTAGAGATGTACTGAAGTTGTTGCAGAAGTCTTAAGTAGTCAGCTTTTTTCTATCCACTGAGTTTTCAAGGTTGAGATTCGTGGACCTCCATTTGGTATCGTATATTCAGACAGAATACATTAACGCATTAATGTCTGATCTGGGGAAATAGGGCTGTTTTTCCACCTTTCATTCTTCTCTATATATTTCTTTTCCTTGCTTTCCTCCCTTCTCTCTAGTTGCGACAATGACTGAAGTCTGTCTTTTCCATTATGAGATAGGCAGTGACATCCATCTGCTTCTCTTTAATGCCCAATCAGTAAAATACGCATTCTGTGCTCAGAGAATAAGTGTATTAACTGCCCTTTGCTGTTTTAATGAAGAAAATGAGGAGAAATAATAAGCCTGGAAAATTAAGTGGCTTATAGTGATGGTGTCAGCTCTTAGAGTTCAAACTTTGGATGCTACTTTCAAGGACTACAGATCTGCAATGGCAAACACTGCTGCAGTACTAGGTAAGAGCTTTAATATTCTTCATCTCTTGAGAGGTTCTACTTGACACAACCTTCATTGCCAGCCCTTGTTGAATGTAACACTTGGTAAGTTGACCAGGCTCCACTTCTTAATGATGAGAAAGCAAGCAAAATTCAGAGTCTCAGGTGCCTGCCATTTTTTAAATGACCTGGATCTTTTGGAGAATCTTGAAGACCAAGGTGACAAGTACTGCTTCAGTTAGAGTACCTGCATGTTACAGGCACAGATATATCTAGAGGCAGAACAAAATGACCGTTCACTTTTCATGTCAACAAGTACCTTCTCCCACTTCTGCCAGTGTCAGCTCCTCTCCAGAAGGATATACATCCCATATTTCAGCTTTGCCATGGAAGTCTCCATTAAAATAAAAGGAAAACAAGCAACAGTTCTTGTCTTGAAATTTTCTCCAAGTTTGTGGGTATGGGTTTTTTGGGTTTTGTTTGTTTGTTTGTTTTATTTTTAATCAAAGCATCTAGCAAGTAACTCTGCGGTCAAAATAGGCTCAGCATCTACGTTGCAAGGAACATCTTGTCTGTCTGCTCCTGCACAGACTTCAGGTGTTCAGGTGGGCTCTAAGGCTGGGGCTTCTGCAATTAGTGCCCTTTTATTTGCAGGTGAATGCTGTTTCCAAACAATCCTCTGCTTTTTTTGGTAACAGTTGAGAAAGGGGGGAAAAGGCACATTGCCTCAGGGCCAGGAGTGACTAGATATATAGCTAATTGTTTTGGCTACTTTTAAAAACTTCTCCCAGGGGCTGAAAAGATGATCCCACCAGTGGGCAGATAAGCAAATGAATTTGTCTCAGACTTGGTCTGTGCCTCCCAGACCTCTAAGAGTCTTTACATGTTACAGGGTTTGGAAACTGTAGACGATGCATTCTCTCCTCTCAACACAGAAGTGCTATAGGCACTGTCATTAGTTGAACACTACCATTTTTACAATTACAAACCCTGCCATGTTGCGCAGAGGAACTGCAGCTGCTGCTTCTTGGGATACTGAGTAAAGCATACTCCTGTGATGGCCCCCAGAGACCCATGCACAGCATAGCTTATTGAAACAGATGGGGTGAGGGAGGGATGCTTCATCGACAAAGCACATTTGTCTAAATACAAGAAGAATGAAAACACAGCACTTATCACTGGTGCTTAATCTTAAATCCAGTGAAGTTTGGACTGGGGGAGATGAATGCTGTGCTTGCCATGGTGTAACACACAAACACATAAAACCCCCTTCTTCATTCCTCCTTGATTTTTGAGCACATTCGCTGCTTAATAAACCCACAGAAAGCAGCCAGGCTACCCCTATGAGCAAGCTGAGAGATAAAGCAGAGCATTTAAATCACGGTGAGCTCGTTTTAGCTATGCCCTTTGTCACCATGTAGTGGAAGCACAATGCAGAGCCCTCACAACATGCTGATGTTGCCCTTAGAGCTTCTTATTTTTGAAACCTGTAACAGACTACCATTATCCTGGGTGTATCTGAGTCTTTCACTTAAGACTGTCACAACATTCACAGATATGGAGATAATTATAATTCCTGTTTATATAAGTGGGGAAACTGAGGACAAATTACATGGTGGTTATTATAGGAGCCAGAGGTAAAACCTGCAACTAAATTTTGCTCTCCCATCCTTATTTGGGTCTTTAGAATCTATTGCTCCACTGTGAAGTGAGAGCAACCCTGTGAGGTGTTTGTTGAGATTGATGAGGAGCAGCAGGTAGCCCTTTCCTCTCTTATATGGTGCATTCTGGTTTGGGAACAAAGAACCTTTTGCCTCATGGAAACTCTTCCTCTCACACTCTTTCCTCTACGGCAAGGGGGAATTTTCAACATCTTTGGCACAACAATATGCTTTACGGACAGCATTACGTTGGGGCATGTGTTTATCAAAGCTCCTTCTTCTCTGGGTTTGGCTCAGGCTCATTGCTCTATTAATGTTGATAGGGCCTGGTTGTGTTAGATGCTGGACTAGAACAGCTGGGGAGAGGGAGTCTAAATCAACCTGAAACAACACGTTAGAGCATGATCCTAAATTAAAGAGCAAGAAAAGTATTATTTTCCTAGGTCCCACGCCTGACAACATAAACCTCCACACCTGCTCTGAGATTTATCATTCCTAGAGCTTCTTGGGAATTCTGTGCTTTCACTGTTTGCGTGAGAGGATTAGGATTTCTTGGGACACAGAGTCAGTCTGGTCATAGTAGCGAGGACATAGAGCAGATGTAAGTCTGAACAATATGAGGCATCTCTCAGGTAAGGGGAGAGTAGACGAATGGCTTAATCCATAAGAACTGCAGGATTTTATGGCAGATGTCTTTCCTTGCATCTATCCTTACTTTCCTGGAGAGGGGGAGTAAGGATATCAATGCTTAAATGGAATTGTTAGCCTGTTAAGTTTAGCACATTTACCTATTAGGACTGCCCAGTAATAGGCCAAATGATATTTGTCTCTGGCATACAAATAGCTGTTGTCCAAGTTATATGGATTATAGTCATACCTAAACTAAATAAATTTTCACTGTTCTGCCCATAACATTTCTGTACGAACTGCAATCTTCTTTAAACTTGCTGAGAAATTTGAATGGCAAAATAGAGTATTTTCAATAGGAAAATTATCAACAGTGGTCTGGGTCTCAAGATAGCAAAGGGACCATAAAACTAGCTCAGCAAGCCAGCTGAGAATTTCCCTGGAGAATTTTCCCAGCTCTTGGCATAGGGGACATCTCAGGGATTTGGCCAGGAGGCGGGGAGGAAAGGGGTGTGCACTGTGGCATAATCCTTGGGGGCTATTGTTTGTTAAAGCAGCCCCAAGGTTGCCCTTAATTGTGTTGTGGGCTGAACTGGCTCCTAACCAGCTGCTGGGGTGTGAGAACTACAAATATGGCAGAGGCACCTTTCTTCCCTCTGCCTCCCAGCTGCAGAAAGCACAGTTTGGCCTGGGCGCACAAGTGAGCCTCCTGGCTTATTCTTGCCACTGAGCTTCTGTGCTGTGGCATGTCACTGGATCCCAGCTCAGCCCTGGGACTCTGTCAATCAAACAAGCTGGATATCTTGCTTATTTCCCTAACTTACACCTCTCAAAAAGTGAGCATGCACACATATAGACACACACACACACACAAAAAAAGAAGCAGATATTAGTGTCCATGTGCTATTTCAGGAGCAAAATGGAAATGGACAACAGAAGAAATAAAACAGCAAAAAATTCTGTAATTGAGGTGCCTATTCTAGGGAGGCAATTAATCACCAAAAAGGAAGCAAATTGTATTACCACACACAAAGACAGAAATCATATCAGCCCCAGTGTTCTCCCCATTCTTCACCCTGCTAGTGTTTTATGCCTTCTTTTCTTACTTTTTGGAGATGTACTCATGATATCAATTTTGAGAAATTAATTTTTTCACAGGTTCTACATTTTATGTGGTTCCTGTTAAGGGAATAAATCTAGATCAGTGTTAGGCTTGTGTACATAGCTGTGAGATATTTGAAGAAATCTTGTCTCTCCAATAGCTAGTCCACTCCCCATTCTTCTATCCTTGTAGAACATGTCCTTCAAAAACAATTCCACCTGGCAGAAGGCCTCCCAGTGTGTTTTGCAGCATAGGCAGATATCTGTCAGCCATGATTTTGACCATGGTTGCCCAGTTTCCTAAGCTCCTCCCTGTCCTGTATCAGTTGCCATCTTGCCATCTGTATCTAGCAGTTATGCCTTAGCTAAAGCAAGAGTTGTAGACAGCAAAGTGGACCTTCACATAAGCAAGCTTTGGGTACCAGACAGCACTGAGCCCACTGGTCTGAAATTGACAGTGTCGTGGGCAATTACAACAAAGAACCACATCAGAGAGCCAGCACTCCAAATTAACAAACTTAACACGGATTAGTGCAGTATGAGAATATTTTCTGCTCTTTATTTTGGGTTGCTTTTTCTAAAGGATTTACTGAAAAGTCTTCCCTATGAGGAAAATAAAAAAAAAATGCTGCTAAAAATAAGAAAAGAGATCTGCTAAATTGTTCTGACCACTTCAGGCAATCCTGCTGAGGTTTGTCTTACTGCAAGCGCTCCATAAACTCCCACCTACCTCCAATTCATACTCTCCACCCAGCAGAGGCCCTGCTGCTTATGCTACACCCTAACACAAAGCTAGAGAAAGATTATGAAACAGGGAAACTATCCAGGAACAAAATTGCATTTTTTTTTTCCATCTTCCAGAGGTAAATAAAAAGTCAAGACCATCTGACAATGGGAAATGGGATTCAAAGCAAAAATAGAACCTCGCATTTTGTCAGATATCCAAGGGTTTTTTTTTCTGTGAGAGGTTTTCATAAGAGCTATAACCTCTTTTGGTGGGGTTACATCACCATTTGATCTAAACCCCCACAGTAAGACTACATCTGCTACTAAGCTGTGTTGTAAATGTCTTTAATTTTTATATTTCATCTGAAGGGAGTTGTTAAAATGGGTTTACAGGGTGATGGCTCTTTGAATAAAAGACATCAGGACTGAAGCAAAGCTCTGCATGACACTTAATTTTCACTCTAATAAGCCCTCCTAAAACATTACAAGATTTTGTTTTCCCCTGAACTTGCTTTCCCTTCCTGCATGATTATTCTTTTTTTATTTTTCCTCTCTCTTTTTTTTTTAAGGACACATTTGAGGAGAATGGTTTTATTTTTACCCAGATGACACCACTTCTCTTTTCACCCTAAGCCAGATGTGCTCTTCTCTCTGAGCAAAAGAAATCTCTCTGAAGTCTTTTTTCAAAGCCATTGCTATTATTTAGGGGTTTTTTTTTTTCGTTTTTTTTCTCTTTTTTTTACGGTTCTTCTGGACTCTCTGGGGCCTTTAGCTTGACTTTTGTCTGTGAGGGTGGGACAGGATCCTCTAACATGTTTGTACTCAAATTTTAAGGTCCCTTTGGATGTGTTCTCCAATACATGAAAAAGTTCTGTGCTGGCTGAACATAAGTAAGTGTGGGACTCTTCTTGATCACCTGGAGGGGTCATTGTAGAGCAAGCATGAAGTATTATCTTTCCCAGTCCCAAGTGCTTTTATTGACTCATTTTGTCCTGAATAACAGACAAGAAAGAAAATGTGGAGTCCAGGCTTTTGGCATGGCAGCTCAGATCTGAGAATATTTCCACATAACCATCAAACCTGGCTGGTTTGTTTTTTTGTTTGAGGGTCTTGTTTTTGTTCTGGAGAACAAAATAAATGATTATGGATTGTGGACCTCGGTCATCCAACAGAAAAATGCAAGAAAAGAAAAATCTGCCTCATTAAAGAAAGGGAAGGAATAATATCAATATTTACAATCCAACAAACAGAACATAGAAAACCAAGGGGTCCATCTGCAATGTGATATTCATCTGGAGAACAATATCGTCAAAATGCAGGGAGATTCTGCAGCAGTTAGAATGAAGGGAATTATGTGTTTGCATCTCTTTGGAGATGTGGGTTTGAAAAGATTTCAAGTATGTATGAACAGCCTGGGCCGTGTTCACCAGGCAGGCCTGAACCCAGAATTCGGTGTTGTAATTCAACCTGGGGCTTCTGGATTATGGGATACACAGAAATTACCAGCTAGATGAGATGAGAAATATTTTTCTCTCTTTTAAACCAAGAAAAAGTAACAAGGTTCCTAAAGGAATATTATTATTATTATTGCAACAGTAAGGTATTGAAACCGAGCACTCAAAAGTCAGTAAATTTCATAAACAGATTTTCCCCACAAGATTTATACAACCATATTGTGTGTTTATTTTTGATTCACAATTTCATTGTGAAATGTACATTTTAATGGATTATATTTGTCATTAGTGCACACCATAAATACAAGAGTAATCATCAGATTCATAGCTAGCACTCATGCAGAGCTGTACATAATCACGATTCTCTACAAACATACTTGCCTCATGCTCAGAGTTCAAGTGGTGATGCCTGAATAAAGAACACTGGAGATCAGACTTGTGTAACACTCAGAACCATCTGTGCTCATGGGGCTGCAGAATGCAGACAAAAGCCTGACTCCCTACTCCAAAGTATTTCTCGTCTGGTCTATTTTCCTATGCTGGTATAATCATGCTTTCATTAAACCCAGCAAAAATAGCTGAAATCCAGCGTGTGCACCAGTACCCTAAAAATGCAGGGGCTTACTGCCCATTTCTCAGCAAACAGAGTCTGTAGAGATAAGATATTAATTTGATTTCTAGCATAGATATAATCTACTTAGATTCGAGCTATTCTCTTTCATGCTGTCCTGTTAATATGTTTGGATATACACCCTTCCCCTGCTTCGGAAAACTTCTGAAAACCCACCTTTCTGTGAGGCATGCCAGGTGCTGGACTACTCCCCGCTCTGTGGGTGTTCTTCCTCAAATTATTTTGTTTGTATTGAGTCGTGCCTTCAGGGCCTTATCTTGCATTCCTTGCACACCCAGCGTTCACTGAAGTTGATGGAGATACAAAAGGCAGGCCTTTAGCTTGTGCTGGGATCTACTGAGCTTTCTCCAAACTCTCCCTCCGGCGTGGGCTCCGCTGTCCTAAATCCTGAGGACTGGGGTCTTAGCACAATTTTTTACGTATGAGGTGCAGCCTCTCTTCCTGAGTTCAGCACCCTCTCTCCCCTCCCCTCCCCTCCACTCCCCTCCTTTTTTTTATTTTTTTTGGGGGGTGGCATCTGTGTAAGTATGATGTGCTGCTGTCATGGACACCTCAGCTTCCTGCATTCAGGAGGCACTAATGCTTTGTTTCTCAAACTGCTTAGATGCTGCTATCCAAGACACTGAAAAACTCTCATTCCTCCCATTTACCAAAAAACAACTCCTTCAATGTTTGTGGTATGTGTATTATATTATAGTCTTAGTGATTCTTTCATATCTATCCTTATTAAAAACAGACTTAGCAAAGTTAATTAGGGGTAATTTGCATTCAAGCTATTCATTATTTACTTATCTTTGAACTGCAAACTGTAGGAATGCCATTTGTTCATTAAAATTCCCAATCTTTGCCCACTTTCCCTTTGATAGCACAGTGGTTAAAGAAAGTTGTGCTTAGCTGCTGACTAACCATTCTTTGCACACTGCAGAGATGGCTGCAGGCCATTATTTCAGCCTTAGAAGGTAGTTAATATTGAATGCCATGAAGTTAAATTTGTGTTCATTCACTTATTATGTTGGAAATCAGTTGCTCGTTCTGAACAAATTTCCCAGCACTACTCCCAGCCAACTTTTGCAGACTCTAAAAATGGGTGGTAGCAATATTGAGATGGTGAGGTGGTTTGAAATGGAGTGAAAAAGAGGAATTGAACAGATCTCTGAAAAAGACACTGCTGCAACCCCCTGCCCTGGATAGGGCTTCTTCAATCATCACAGTCACCACCCTTGCTAGTTCCTTTTAATAGGACAAGGAAAAATACCTGCTTTTATTGTTAACCACTAATCTCTGAACAATTACACATCTGTTAATTCCTCAGAAGCTCTTGCTGTGTGCTGCTTACAGGCATTGGAAGTTGAAAAGAGATGCCACAGAAATTGTCTGGCCAACAGGGAAGAAGAAGAACCCATTTCTTAGTTACTGAATGGGGACCGTCTCAAGTGCCTCTTTGGTAACTTGGCTGTGCCTATCAAAGGTGGAAGAATGATACCTCCACAGCAAGAACTGCATGGGCAAGACAAGAAGCCACTGGCTAGAAAAGTAACCTGGGCAGAGGGCTGCAAGGCTGGCCAGATCCTGGTGTGCTGTGTGAACTAGAGCAAATCCTCTAAAACAAGTTTGGACAGTTAGTGTCTACTCAGGGATTGCTATTTAACAATGCCTCTGTTTGATTTTTCTCTTTCGATGCAACCTAAAAATGATGACATCTTCTAACACTCCCTCCTCCTTCCCTCCATCTCTTGAACTAATGAGCAAATAAGGAAAGAAAATTAAAGAATAAAAAATGTAAGCAGTGATAGGGTGAGATCAATAAACTGTGGATTGCTAGCACTGAGTGAGCCTGAGTAATCTTCTGCATATTGCATGTTGAGTTAACTTGCAAGAGAAATATGTTCCCTCTTATTGTCCTGTGTCTCATTGTGGAAAAGGAAGCAGGGACTGCAAATTAAAATACCCTTGATTTAGGTTCTGAAGGGAGTGCCCAGGAGTTCTTCCTCTATTGCCATACACTAGAAATTGAACTGTCTGCAGCATTACAATATAACGAGAATATTTTATTATTGTTTTCAGCCTGTGACTTCTTTTGTAGTGTTCGCTGCCTGCCTGCCCCCCTCCCCCCCCGCCCTTCACCCCCCCAAAAAACCCCAAGTCCACTAAAGATGCTCTTGTGAGTAGCATCAGCAAAAGATGCTACTCTACATCGGCTGTTTCAGACTCACTGCTACAGGGCAGAAGGTGAAAGGTACATGAATAGTAACCCATGTGATACTATACAACATACTGAAGATTTCCTGAGCTGAAATATTGATTCTGAGGATACACTGAGGATTATTCACTGGATATATATGGGTCTAAGAGCAGCTCAGTCAGAAGTGGACGACTAACGACAGTGAACTATGTTTATAGACACGATTGTATCACATGAGCTTTGCACAAATAATGAGAAGTCTCTGCCACCAGTCCAGGGATTGTATTGCTCTTAAGGACAGTTCATTTTCTTCCACTGTCGAAGATTTTACTTCGGATAATGCTGGTGAGCAGCAATTTGCCCAAATTGCAGAACATGGGAGGAAGGGCGGAGGTCTCCTCAGTCCCAGGGGAACCTATAAGAAAAGTTAGACCAAGAATGAAAAAAAAATGCTTGACTAGTTATTAATTTTACACGCAGTCAATTCATGTGGAGTATGACTACTACAGTGCCAATGGAGCTAAGTTTGGGATGCACTAGGCCCACAGGTGAAAGAAAATAAGAAATTTTAAGCAACAGAAGAAAATTCACAGGAATAAAATATTTAGTATTTATATACAGTTGTTCTCACTCTAGCAAATACCAGCCAGCTTCTACATTGCTAGAAATGGTCTCTTCTTCTGAAGTCCGCATATGACAGAGCAGAAAGTGAGGAATACCACAGACTTCAGTGTAATTACTAAGATGGAAACCCATGTTTACACCTCCCTTGCTAGGATCTGCCAAACCAAATTAGTAAGTTGGGTTTTCCCATCTACAGCTGATGGAATTGTATACTGCACACTGTATATATGGTGCTGATAGTCAGTTGTTAAACAGGCTGTATTTTTTTCCTGCTTTCTGAAAGCAGAAGAGAAACTCAAGCTTAAAGATAGGAAGCTCATTCAAACTCTGCGTGTAAGACTGTTTTCTCAGCGAATGGGGCTTACTTACTCTTTACTTTTGCACTCTCTCATGTCAAATAATCACCAGTTTGTCACAAAAGGGAACTGTAAAGGGCAGTTGAAGAAATTAAAGAATCTGTGTGCTGGATTTACTTAAGTTTGCATAAGAATAGGCTACTTTTTAATCTCTTGAGCTTCCAAAGGAAATACTCTGGAGAGTCAAAAGAGAATAATTTAATTACCTCAGAGATTCACAAGAAATTAGGCTTCAGTGATGCCTAGGATCGGTTAAATTAATAGGGAATATGCTTCAGTCAGAATGTTTGACAGTTATACAGTGAAATTCTGGCGCCAGTGCATTTCCACTGGCTTCAGTAGGATCAAGATTTAGCTCGTGTTTGCTGTAAACCCAAGATCATTACTGAATGAGCTGACTCAGGCTACTGTTAGTCCCCTAGAAGAGGACAGCACAGTGCTTCCAAAATTGTCTTTCTGGATGCTACAGACTTGATTTTTCTGAGGTCAATTCCATCTGCCAATGTATGTGTGGCTACAGCCCTGAAACAGTCAAATGGAAACACTATAAAATGCTAAACAGAGTGAGGGTTTTAAAACAATTTTTAATGTCTTGGGAACGTAATATTCAAAGGGAAGGCCATAGTGATACACAAAAAGAAAAGGCCGTGTAAGAGCATGAGAAAGAGCCAAATTCTGATCTCTAAGCACAGAACCAACCCAGTGCTATGAAACGAGTTTTCTCTGGATTTACACCAACATAATGTGGCCCAGAATCTAACCATTTGTTTTATCACGAGCCTAAACACAGATCACTTTTTGTTGACACCTTGTTTTGGCTGCAATTGCACATGCAGGCACCTACACATGCACTCACATTCTCCCCAGTAGCCTTTCAGTCATGCCACAGAGCTGTACGGTCTCTCCTGGATAAGCTGTGTTAAATTAAAATTAAACATCAGCAAGCTTTGTGCTCAGCCTCCCTCTGTGAATGCTCTGCCGCGGGTGTGCAGGGGGTTAATATCACAAATGTTCCACAGGAGGTTAGTGGGATTCAGTTTCAGCTAACATTTATTTTGCCAGCTCCTGTTCACTTTCATCTCTGCTTATGAACACTATTATCTTGTTTGTAATAATATATATAGATCACCGCAGCTGCGCTCTGCAAAATTCATCCATTTTTTGAACTTTGCAAAAAAAAAAATAAATTCTGCAAGTCTTTTATCACATTACTGAGCCCTGTGAATTCACTCACCTTCTCAGCCTGGTCTCTCATGCAAATTGTAAGCAGGCATGGGTTTGTAAACCTTTCACTGAAAGTGGACTATCATGTTTCTAATACAACTGCACACCCAATGTAGCATTGTCCTTTTGCTCAAGACTAATTGTGAGCTGTTGTTTTTTAAAAAGGACTGTTACTTCAACTCCTTCGCTTTCTGTCTGTTCCTATCGTTAATTTCGTGTTACAGGCATTACCTTTGGCATATGTGTGACCTGCAGCAGGTCAGCATACTGTGCCCAAACTCTTCTGTCACTTGCGCAGTAGATTGCCACTAACAATATCTAACTCTCACACAGCACTTTTCCTACCTTGCAAACATACAGCTTCCTGTCCTGGAATCAGTGGTGCTAATTATTGATGGAAGGTCTATTAGCATATTTGACATTTTCTTTCACATGCTAACAGGAGTGTACTAAGCGGCATGCTTTTCCATAGACATGATGTAACTCCGGTAATATTTGTACGTTAAAATCCAGTCAGCCTAAAGAATGGAAATGGGTCTTTGAAAAAAACCTGTACAGTATAAATGCCTTGAAAAGCAGATGGAAGACTGTAAAGAGGCAGGACTAGACTTGTATTTACACTAAAATTTCCAGCAGAAGATCCTCTTGTTGTATGTTTTTTCTATGGTCTGATCCTATGGCTTTATTCTAGAAAGGCACAAAGCAAACTCTTGGCTGTAAGTTCTTAATGTTTACCTATCTCGCTATTACTATAGTACAGCTTACAATGGAGCTATTATTCCAGAAATTGAATGGTGTGATACAATAATTGACTTCCTTACTAGTTTCCCAGTCTTCTTCCTCTTCAAGAATCAGAAGTCACTGAATGACTAGGTCATAGCTCTATTCTGCTTTTCTCATTTTGAAACAGAAAAAGGCAGACTAACTTTCAAAGCCTCTACCCTAGGCTTTCAAGAAGGCAGAGCGCAAAAGAAAGAATAGAAAAGGAAACAAAAAGAAAATGAAATGGAGATTTAAGTAGTTTAGACCTTGTGCTCAGCAGTCCACAAGATCAAACTCACTCCTCTCCACACAGCAGCTGGTATCAATGCTCTTGCATTGTTCAAACAAGTTCCAGCATTTAGTGAGCTGGGACGCTGCCTTCCACCGCACTTCTGTAGAGGCTTCTTCTCCGGTTGAGACTGAAGTGTGCCTTCCAGAAGCAGCTTTGCATTACTTTGACAAAGCCAGACAGCACCTGCTCTTCAGGCTTAACAAAAGGTAGTAAAGGGAAGGAGAGAGTAATCTCTCTCAGGCCTCTGCTATCACTCTCCCTTTATATTTCATTTAGAGCAAAACATGAACAAAGAAAGAGTGTTAGACATGCACACTGTAATGAAAATCCATGACTCGACCGTGCATTCATAATTATTTTATAAATAAATGGCTTCTGGAGAGCCACATCTGTCTCTTCCCACAGAGTGTATGTCTTTCATTAATGTATTACAGGCCGAATGAAGCCAGCCTGAGTGCTTTGCTTGCATCTTCCTCTTCCTCTCCATCATTGTCCATGGATAGGTTTTTGTGGTTCAGAGAGAGCTGCAAGCCCCGCACGTCTCTACAGGACTGATGGCTCGTCAATAACATTAGCCAGCATTATGGGCCGCATCGGTGTAGAACAGAATCAATATGGCCAAGTAAAAAGTCTAATCAGTTGACATGACCATCTTCAGCAGGGCTCATGTTACAAGAAATGAGTTTTTTTAAGGAATCAGCATCAGCGTTGCTTATTCACCCCACACCAAGAAGCCTTGACGAAGATTTATTGCTTCTTGTTTTGTTGGCAGTGCAGGGTAAGTTGGTAAAAGTGGAATAATCATTCAGGTTAAAAGAATAATAAAGACTGGACTCTGCAAACATTGCCCACATTTTCTTAAGAAGATGAAAAGAGCTGCAATAGGGCACTCCGCAGTGTGGAAGGGAAGCTGTCTGCACTAGGAAATAAGAATGGTTTAGGGACCTGAATAAAGGGATTCGTGCCCTTTGTCTGACTAGGTTGCATTCTGTTTTCTCACCCTCTCTTTTTTTAGTGAAGGGACAGATTCAGCTCTCACTTCTACTTGTGCAAATTGAAGTCACTTGGCTGAAAACAGGATTGTTCCAGATTTCTATTAGGGTAAGTGAAAGCAGACTTTGGCAGTCATGCCTATGGCAATATACACATCTTAAAACAAGTTTCTCACTGATGCATAGCTTTATCTGTGTGGTAATTACAGAGCTGTTTGACAATCATCTCCCCTTCTCTTTCTCCTCACCCCTCTGCATGCAGATTCACCCACAACACAAGACCAACAGGGGTGCAGCTATCAGATATTTCACTTTTATGAACTCTGCTGATCATCTGTTCTCATTTGTCCAGTCATCTGAGGGAAGCCCTGTTCAATCATGTGAGGATAAAGCATTAGTGAAATTGTTAATGCAGCATGGGCACGCTAATAGGCCCATGCCTCAGCCATTTTTTTTGCAGGCAACGTACCGCCTACATCAGAGATACTTCAGCAGTGTTATTTCCTAAACAGGTAAAAGAAAATAATTGCATCTTGGAGGCAAGCAGCTTGTTTGTGAATGGGAAAATGGACATGTTAACTACTCCCATCCCACTTTGTTAGAATGAAATAGCTGGGAGATGCTCATTAAACAAAATATAAATCTTGAAACAGGTTAAGTGCTTATTCAAATTAACAACAGAATCGGAAGAAATTAAAGGGCCCGATCCCAGGGGAGCCTTCACAGACTAAACATGAGGAGAGGAACATAAATTTTGACTCGGACTTTTCTGCCATTGCCAGGAGAGATGATGCCTGCAGACCAGAAGTGTGATAAACCTGGCGATCTCCTCCTGGGCAGTGGTGGACCTTCACTCTCAGTGCGGGATTGCCAGGTCATGCAATGCAGCCGGGGGCAGTGGGCTGTCACCCTGCCAAATTTTGTCTCATTTTCTCCCTCTTAGGCACATATAGAGATGCACATGCTCTCTATGGTTTTCGTCATGGGGGAGGAATTGTTCTGGGTTTTAGTGCTAGAATAGCAACTATGGGCTTCAGTCAAAATGGAGACCTGCAGCAGTGTGCACAGGCAAGACAAGTTCTTCCCCAGAAGTCAGTGTCAAGTGTACATCAATGCTGAACTTGTTCCTCAGTGGCAGAGTTCATCTTCAAGTTTTCAGTAACATTGGCTGTTGAAAATGAGGCCCAATAAAATAACCTATGTGGAAAAAACCAGTCCAGCATCTGTGTGTTTTGTGATTGTCTATTTTGCTGCTGCATGAAGGAAAGCAAGGGTTTTTTCACTTTTCTAGATTCCGAACACAAAGCTGGTTTGTTTTTCCTTTTTTTTTTTTTTCTATGGGAATCTTTCTGCAGACTATTAATAGTATAACATTAATTTCAATGGTTTATTGAAGTTAAAAAAAAAGAGTCAATTTCTATTAAGATTCCACCATTTATAGTGATTCGAGGGAATATTCTACTCTCAGAGCCCCAGGATCTTCCTCATTTGTGTTAATGGAAACTTTACCCCTTTGAATTCACCAGGACTGAAAAGTTTCACCAGGCGCACAGGCTCTGTATAAATAAGCAGCACACAGCAAACATATTCTTTTAAAAGGATTATCACTTTGACAGCTATTCAGTTGGGGTGGCTTTTTCTGTCCCCTGGAATTCCCAGCTTGCCCTCTTAACTACACAGAAGGTAAATCTGTATAATACTTCACAGCTGCCTTTATTGGGACCTGACACTGAGCCTACTGGATGTGCTTTCCTGGTACAAAGCACCTCGTCAAGTTTCCTGCTCTGGATGCAGTGAAAGCAGCTGATGAGCTGTCTTATTAAAAGTTATGAGGAAAGGATGTTCACTCCATTACTTTCTGAACTACTGGATACGCACGGCAAAGCTGCCAAGCCGGTCAGTCCCTCAGAGCTCCCTCCCTCACACACAGGCTGCACACTAACGTTTAATAAAGCATTGCTCCTGTAGTGGTCACCATCAGATGTTAATTTCTTTCTTTTTTTTTTTTTTTTTTTTTTTTTTTTTTTTTTTTTGTTTTTCTTTAATGGCATCTTTTGCTTAATCAGTGTTACCATGAAGTTTCCTCATCACTGCAGACCAAACTTGAGCCTTGCTGTCCCACTGGCACCAAGCATGTCAGAAAAGCTCCCAAGAGTTTTAAGCTGTGGCTCTGCTACCAACTCTGCCTGTGGTGATGGGAACAGGACCAGGAGGAAGACCTCCGTGCACCCTACCTGGTTCAAAAGGAAAGGTCAGGGCAGCACCATGCTTGCTGGGGAGCCCACCAAGCCCTGAGAGCCGCAGGGAGGCTGATGCTCAAGGGGCTAAGCACAGAAGTGCTGGTGTAGCACAGATGGCCAACGAGACCAGAGGCAGGTGTACTGCAAGGAGAGCTGAGATGTGTGGCTCCTGGGTCCCTCCAAGCTGCACACCCTCTGCCCAGGTTCCTGCTGGGGGTGAGCTCAGGGAAAGGGGAACAGGAGCAGAGCTGCATCCAAGAGCAGCTGAGAGACACACATCTGGTCCAGAGGCAGGGCCAAAGTAGGGCTAAGCTGCTGTAGCAGAGCAGTGTTGAGAAAAGCAACCATTGTTTTAAACAAGAAGATACAATGGTTGCTGCAGTCATGGTTCAGTGAGGCCAGCCTCAGCAATGCCCTATATGGAGCATGCACCCATTACCTTCCTATCAGTAAAAGAATAAGCTATTTTCTCAAACAGTTCAAGTAAAAGCTGCAAATAAAGTCCTTTTTCTCCACTACCTCACTGAAGCAAAAGACATTCTGCAAGCAGCCTGCTTTGGAAAACTGCTGGCACTTGGACTGGAAGAACACAATTAAAAGATGCAGTAAAAATTGACAAATCTCAGTATGGGGAGCTGAAAATACATTACAATCCCAATTGAACTATAAATAAAAAACCTAAATTAAATAAATCTTGCACAATTATGGATTAAAATATGTTTGGTTTTAATGACTTAGCATACAGGCCTTGACTCTTGAAATGGTTGCTGAGACCATGCAGCTTGCACAGGGATGTAATAATAAACAAGTTGCCTGCTGCTGCAGTGCCATATAGGGATGACAAGGGAAGAGAGACCAGCATTTTGGTGGTTTTCTGGTTACTGGTTAGCCTTCCTTCAGGGGCCCCACTGCCTATGCTAAACTCTGGCCATATAGCTACAGTAACAGTAAGAGTGTCAATAATGGACTCAAAAATGACTGGAAAAGAAACCCAACCCCAAAGCAACAAAAGCTCTGGGGGAGTATTAGGAGCAATTGCTGTCATCTCCTGTTGGGAAACTGCCGATCTTTCCTGGTGGCAGCCTATAATCCACAGGCTATAGCAGGATGCTGGGCTCAATGAGCTGCAAGGTGGCAACCCTTGAAAGAGTCAGGCTTGGTGGACAGCAACGGGCTCCTCTACCACAGCTCAGAGAAAAGGATTTTGGTGGCCCAGGTTTGCTGGGGCAGCTGTAGGGTTTGGAAGAAGGTGGTGACAGAAGAAGTGGGTGCTCCTTCCTGCTCTGCCCGCTGCTTGCCCCAGCCCTTGGCAGCAGCTCTGAAGGTGTGAGTGTCTCCCATTTTGGATGATAAACAGGGATCAAAACATTGTCCATAGCTACCGCTTCCCCAAAGGGGAAGGCTGAGACGTAACACAGAAAAAAACCAAACCTGCCCAGGAAAATCACTTTTCTTTCCACAGTAAGGCAGAGCATGGTTTCCATCAGGCAAGTAGGTCTGTGAGAACTAGCTCAAAGTCTGTTTTCCCCAGCATGTGGGTCCTGTGTTGGATAGCAGCACTGAGGGAAGTGGTTCCTGCAGTTGTTCCTCTCTCCAGCCATTCCCAGGGTCAATACCTCAGCTCCTTTCCCTGTCCATTACTACTCACACCTACGGTCTTGGCATTTCTAGCCTTTGACTAAATTTGGTTGAAATAGGTTCACGCTTTCATATCAATGGGTAGGGGGCAGAGAGGAAGAAGGTGCACGCAGGCAGACCTATACGTATGCAGTCAGATGGCATAACACTCATTTCCTTAGGAAACCGGACTAGAAAGAAAACAGTGGTCTACTTTTTCAGGCCTTCCTGCTCTCTGTCCTACTGACTTTGAAACTTATGGTAGATTAAAATAATCTCTACGCTGCATCTAGGAATTTATGTGTTATGCTTTCTTTGAAAAAATTTTTTAAAAGGTCTTCTGATTTAAAATATAGCATGCAATTATGATTTTTTTTTTCTCCCTCAGCAACTGTTTTCTGGAAGATCTGATGCTGATTATATTGGGATTGTGATTACTTAGTGGCTTGACAAAAGTTATTTCACAAGTCAGCTCTGATGTGTTACTTTGAATTAAGATGAGAAGTTTTCTCATCTTATATTTTACAGAAAAAAGCCATTCCAAAAAGCAAGTGTTCAATGTGTCCAAAAATTCCTCCTTGAAAACTTGCCTTAACATGACATATGACTGTATTTTGCAAGCTGTTTAGTCACCCATCATTTTGTCTTATTAAATGTAGTTGACCCTTTGATCTTAGTGAGTTAACACTTTTACTGATCCAGAGGCTGTGAGTCTAACCCTCATGCGTGTTGACATTGTTTTCTTATGGCCTGGCATTTGTAATCATGCAAATTCTTGCTATAGCTTATTCATTTCTAAAATGTTCTCAGAAGTGATTCCCTGACACACTCTTTGTGACTTAACAGCTTTTTCTGACTTTTCTGTATGGCTTAGCTCTTGCAGCTTGTAATAGAGTAACACAAGGTTCACATGTATTTTGGCAATTTACCATCTTTTAGAATGTCTACTTTAGGGTTTTAAACATCGTAAGAAAAAAAAAGGAAAAAGTAATTGCAAAGCTTTTTCTGGGCTGTGGCCAGCTTAAGGAAAACACGGAGTTTTCAGGATAGAATTTAGCAGATTTGTAGAGAAACTTGAAACATGGTACATCTCCTGACCTGAATTCTTGTAAGCCAATATGCAGTGTATATATACCATAATGAAATTCTCCAGTTGCAGTTTACATTTCATTCATGTAGCATTTATCACAGAAATCAGTGGACACTGACTGCTGTAGTATGTCAAGGGTTTGACCTTTGTTATTCTGATCTTAATTACAAGACCAGGTCTAGGATATAGAGTCCAGTTTCCTATCAGCTCCCAGGCATGTCAAACTCTGATTAGAGTCTTCCTTCACCAGGCTGGGTTGAACACAGCCGGGCCAAAATGGAGCTCAGTGAGTGTAAAGTTATGTGAACAGACGCCAGAGGCCATGGGAACAGGATGGAAAATTTTACAAAGCAATTGTAATGCTTTACATCTTGTAAAATAACCCAGGAGCTAGGAAATAATATTTTTAAATCCAAATTTCAAAGTTTGTCTTTTCTCAAGTCACAGAAAATATTCCAGACAACCTGCTTATTTGATACCTCCCAGCCCCTTTCCCAAATCACGGAGAAAGGTATGTCCTTATTATTCATCCCCAACAAGAGGATGAAAATATCTGTCTGGAGTATATTCCAGTGCAAAACACCTCCTGTGAAGCACTTAGGACAGGACTTCTAGAGGAGTACAGTCTTTATGTAAGTTCTTTGCCTTATATATTTTAATTCTAAAATCTTGCATAATTTTAATGCTGCAAAATTGTTTATTTTGAAATGAATGCACACATGAAAGGAACAGGAAAATTGGAATTGCGGGACACAAAAATCTGACATTATGGCAGGACTTCCAATTTTTAATATCACTTAAATTTGGAAGACTGAAGCTCTCTAAAAACTTGTATCATGATAATTTCAAGTCACTTGCCCAGAGCTCTGATAACCTCCATGCTCAACTGCTTGTAAGTTTTTTTATTCACATATTCCAATAATGTGAAGCCACTCTCTGCAACTAGAGTGTGTGATTCATAATTATTGTAGCACTTCAGATTCCTCTGTGAGTCCTGGCATATGGGAAAGAATTCAAACTCTGTTACAGAGGATCAAAACATATTGGGCCAATTAAATGAAATTCTCTAATCAAGAAAACTTAGAGTGATCTTGTATGATTAAGAAAGACAAAGATAAGGAGGGGCAGTTGCATAAAAATATCTTGGAAAGAAAGATAAAGGATACTTTTACTGGCCCAAGAAAGGGCAGAAATTGCCATCAGATGTGGTAAAAGAATAGATGTTTAAGACATGAGAAAATGAGTTGGTAGGATATACGCATTTACTGTGTATTGTGGTACAGATGGAAGTACCAGAGGGCCTTAAACTTATCCTTGTAACAGTCTGCTTACTTAGTTAAACACCAGTGGGTATAGATGAAATAACATGGAAAGGAAGTCCAACCCCTGATTTTGTGGATAAACATATTTTATATCTCCTCATACACTGAATCAGTTTCTATCACCTAGCTAATTTGCATTTTGGTCTTTCCTGCTGATATCGGAGGGCTGATCCAGAATCTCTCTACTTCTGCACTTAAACTTGTTTCTTCTTTCCAGCATAAAATTACATCTAGCTATTTGTTTTTGCTAGCAAACATAGCTCTTCTTTTTCCCTGGTGTTTACATCCCACTCTGTCGTCATATATTTACGCAGCACAGTCATGGCCCCCTTTCAGCTCGTATTTGCTTGGTTATGGAAACCAAGCTTTCTTAAGCTACCATCATAAAAGTGCCTATTTCCTTCACCGCAAGCAGGGGCAGCCTTTCGTTGAATTTGTCTTTCTCATTCGTGGGCATCTGAACGATATGCAGTGCTCTAAATGAAGGTTGGATTGGATTTGGGGAAGCAGGGCTGGTGCTGTCCAGACTCTCATGGAAATGACTCATCTGATAAATCCTGGAATCACATTTGATCTTGAAAGCCTCTGCACTTCATCAGAAAGTATCTTCATGCTGTTGCTTGGTCTCACTTTATTTACTCAGTGAAAGAAGTTTTTGCTATTTGGTTTAATTTTGCAAAGTCTGAGTCAGCCTGACCTCTGGCAAGTCTGACATTTTTCTTAAGACTTCTAAAACGTGCATTTTGGGGTGGCCAGTTTTGCTCTTCATGGTAAATTTCTTTTAGGCTTTTTATTTTCTTACTACAGGCATCCCTTTCGACACCATCTATTGTATTGGTAGGTGATATTTTCCCTCGTGACTGCTACAACGTTCAGGAATGGAGATAAAAATGGGGAACTGGATCCTGCATCAGCAGCACGCTGCTCTGGAGAACTTGCCATGAGAAAGCAGTTCCAAGCAGTGCAGGAAAGTCCGAAAGGGGCATTTGATGACTGCCTGTCACGGTTGGACCTCAGCCGGCAGCTGAGCACCACGCAGCCACTTGCTCACTCCCCACACCCCTGCAGTGGGCAGGAGAATGGAAGGGAAAGGCAGACCCTCACTGAGCTGTGATAATGACAGACGACACTTTTACTGGGACAGCAAAGGGGGTGGGAAACAACAACAGTACTGGTGATACATAATGCTGTTTCTCACCCACAGACCGAACAACTTAAACCACACACTCAGACCCATCCTGAAACTGGACTGTCCCCGAGTTGCACTGCCTCAAGAAGTACCACCCCTTCCCGACTAGCCCCCGCTTCTATGCTGAGCATGACATCACATGGTATGGAATACCTCCTTTGGCTAATTTGGGTCACCTGTCCTTGGCTGTGTCCCACCCCAGCTTCTGGTGAAAGTTAACTCTATTCTAGCCAAACCCACGACACTGCCGTGTGGCAAAATGCTCAGAAAGCTTCAACCTTGTCAGCAAGCCAACATTTGGGACTTGGGATGCTTTACTAGTTCGGTGGCATTACCTCCATAGGATATTTTGCTAATATGTGATGGTTGTTGTGGGAAACACTTCACCTCAGAAGGAGCTATCACAGAAGGAGCAAGGTACTGCGGGGAGAATTGAAATCTAACTGAAACACTGGAGCAACAGAGAGGCTATCATAGGATTTTTATTTATTTATTTATTGGCTAATGGCTGGAAGCTGCTACCTGAAAGCAGGGCTGTGCTAGGCACTGGGATCCTGTGGAGACCACAGTGTACATGCAGCATGTAGCTACCTTGGCTCTGCCACCAAAGGCAGGACTGTAAGCAGCAATGCTTATTTGGTCTGACTGTCATTTTGTGTTGTTCTTTACAGAGAGGTTTCCGCTAAAGGTCATGGGAGAGCCACTGTGTATTTTTTCTTCAAACAAAATCAATTGAAGGACCTAGAACACAATAAGTTATGTTGCAGGGCTGCACTTGCATGTATTCCCATTGGAGACCTATCAATGTGAACTAGCACTGTTGGGAAATCTCTCCAGCTACCGCAGTTAATCAATATCTGTTCATTATACTGTCTCTACTGAATACGGGTAAGGATTGGGTAAGCATGAGTCAGGTGACTTAAAAATAACTGCACCTCACATAAGATCAATAGAGGGTGGAGGTTTTTTTCCCAGTATTACTTCAGGCAAACTAATGTACTTTTTATCCCCCTCTCTTTTTACCACCCCTTGCCCGTTGTTGGTATGTCAACATCACTGTAGGAGTGGCTTTATTAAATTAGTAGCACTTAATCTACAGTCATACTGTCAACTTACAGGGAGCGAACAAACAGACAGCAAGTTTTCAAGTGGCCCAGTGTGCTTCGACTGGCTCTTACCCAGGCAGTCAGCTCGAAGCTGTGCCAAAAGCAGTCTTTCTGGGTGCCTGCTAATATCTCTGCACTAAGTATGAAAATCCTATGCTAGAAAAAATTATTTTAGGGGAATTCATGCCAATTATAGATGTGTTATGACAGATGAAAAGATTATAATTATGCTTGGCTTCCATGCAAAACTACATTAACACATCTATGACATTTAATAACATGGGAGGATAACCACATGCCTCAACAGAGGTTGACTTTCCCCAAAGTTGCTTAACTTCTATTATTTTTTTTCCTTCCTCTCTCTTTTTCCCGCCCACTGAAATTAAGAAGAGCTGCATATGCTTGCAGCATTTTGTGTGAACAAGGAAAAGTAAAAAAAAAAAAGAGAGAGAGAAAAGGAGGGCAAACAAAGACCAAAAAGAAAGGAAAAGAGAGAAAAACTATGGAAAGTGAGAAAGGAGAAGGGGAAGGATGAAAATGGGAAGGGAAGGCATGTAAATTAATGACATGAAGCTAACAACTGCAAGTCAGTAACAGATTAAAGGCATTCAGCTCCTTATTGGGCTGTTTATGTCAGACTGATGAAAAACAGGCAGACTGAATAAACACTCTCTCAAGCCTTTAGTTAGTGAACCTGTGGCAGACATCTTGTATCTATATGGCTCATGGCTCTCAGCACATAGACTAAATTAAATCCGGGAAGAAGCTGGATTGAAAGGTAAAGTCCTGTTTTTAGAGCTAAATGTTTTGCAGAAAACTGGTTCTTGGTCATGCTGGGAGGGCTGCAAAAGAATAGACCTGGTGACAGCTTAGGAAAGCACTAAATCCATCAGAGTATGTGTTACCCACCAACCAACCAACCTCTTTCCTCGGGCTTAAGATTCAGAGTGCCTAGCAAATGCTAAGTTAATTGACCTTCACATTCCTTTTTTTTCCCCATCCCCACCCTCACTTTCACCTGGTGAGTCCAGTTGCCTCCATTTTGCTGACAAGGAAATTTGAGGTAACCAAAAGGGCTTCTTGACTCCTGTCAAACACCGAGCAGGCTGTTTCCAGTCCAGCTAACCTGTTAAAGAAGGGCTCATTTGCAAGCAAATATCCCTTCCCATTGAGCTAAACAGGACTGTACATGTGCTTGAAGTTCAGCGCATACCCATGTTTTGAGGCATCATAGCCCCAGAGCTCAGCACCTTCCAGCTCTTAACAAGCCGAGTTGTCTTTTGCTTTTCTTCTGTAGAATGAATTAGTATGAATCATATTCCAGCACATTGACTCAGATGTACTGTGGCCTTTTTGTCCCCTTGAGCACAGTGCCATGCACAAAAATATCCTTTTATGAGACAACTCTTCATCAGTTTGTTTTCTGTATTGATGTGTAGTATGTAGAAAATAACTACCACTGTAAGAGCTCAGGCTGGACCAAAAGTATTTACTCTAGAAAAATCTTGCTCGCAGTGTGCCAGCTGCTACAACTGTCCCTTAGAAGAAAAACGAGACTTCTTAAGAAATGAAAACATTCTGCCCTGCAAATAGGACTTCAGAACATCTCCCCACACCACCTCTCTTCTTGTCAGTGCGGAGCACAAAGCCAATTGCGGGTGTTCAAAGGTGAATCCTCTGGTGATAAATGCTTACAGCACAGTCCTAGATTACCAGGAAAAGGGCACTGGGGAGACACATTTGGCCAATGCCCTCACCATTTCAAAGCATGAAAAAGTTCTTACTCAAAAGCTGAGATTAATGAGCTGTGTGCCCCTGCTTTGAAAAGCAAGAGGGGGACTGACCTGTACTAGGACACTAAATTAGAGTTTGGCAAGATCTTTCACTTTAATTTCTTCATCTGTCTCAGACATACCTAAATGCAAGTAATGTCCATCTTAAGGGGTTGTTGTAGACACATAAGTGACAAACTTGCTGAGACTGTAGGTCTCTGGGCACCAAACTAACGATGACATTTCTGAGGAAATATGTACAAGTTAGGGGGAAAAAATTCTACCTTTCCCCAAAAACTTCTACCTATTCAGTTTCTGGCAAACATGCAGATGTCTTAAATGTGGTATGTGGCTCTCAAACTACAAGAGACCTTGTGCAAGCTTTACAGGTGAGCATCTTTCCAGGACCATGGAAAGGTGTACTGTTTGAATCAGTAAAAAAAGAAGTGAAAGACAAAGAGACAGAAAGGTCAGTGACTGATAAATCTTTAATATAAAAATTGTACAAGAATTTTGATACAAATTACAAGAGGTATTTGGACAAAGTATGAGTAAAACTCCATTTATATCCCCAAAACCTTATGCATTTTATGCAAAAGACATACTGTAGGACAGTTACAGTACAGAAAATACAAGAAAAGAAATGTCAAATTAAAAACAGGACTTTTAATTCCCTCAGACTACTAATGGAAAAAACTTGTTTAGAGTACATACAGTATTTATGAAGCTACCAATGTCACGATTATTAGATCAACATGATGCAGTTTTTCATATCCCCTTGTACAGCTATATTCCATAGTGCATGCTTTGGTTCTGCAGGCAGGACAGCAGAGCATTCATGTTTTGCTCACATTGAGAACAAACAGTGAAAATAAAAGCCTTATCTATTCCAAACAGAGAAGGACCTTTGTAAAAATGCCCATCAGGCCCTGACTCCAAACTTTCTCGTGCCGGGGGAGGGAGGGGGATACCCCAGGAACATGTCTTGACAAAGTCCATTGGAACAAGCCTAGCTTTGCGAGCCAGCAGCGAGCTCGCCGTTCTCTGCTGAGCAGCCCCTTGCTGCAGCCAGTGCGTCGCTGAGTGGCACGGGGAGCTTGCAGCCGGGCTGTCAGAGTCCTCCCATGCCCACTGAGAAGTGGGTTTCCAGGTTTTTTGCCTCTGTGTCTGAACCCACTGCCAGGCCCCTACAGACCCCCAAATACATGAAGGTTCATATCCAGTTTATCTCAGCTAACATCTCCGTGTGAACCCCCAGTCAGGTTCCCATCTTTCCAGTTCAGGAGAACCGAAATGCAGCAGACAGCTATAGAGGAAATTGCCGTGTTGCTCAGCCCGTGTGACCTTCTCAGCCAAAGCTGTTAAAACAACAACTGTGCCAGTGAGCAATAGCCTTCACTAAAACAAAGAAACTCTAAACCCCTTTGGCCACACGTGTAAGCCCGCTACAATGAGATATTCGTAGGTACAAACAGGCTGCAGTCACCTGCTTGCAGTAAGTAAAAGTGTGTGAGGCCAGGGTAAATTTTCGATGTGTTCAAGGTTCAGATCAGCTTATTTGCATGTCTGTCGCACATGCATTTCACTGGAACACAGAACACTTTTTTAGTAGACTGGAGGAGAGGCAGGAGGCATGAACTGAGAACACAAGTGCTGCCCATTAAGAAACAGCCACGTTATGGGAAAGGATCCCCATATGACGTAGGAACCAAAGTTTGCACAAGAAAAAGCAGCATGCTGAATTTCATACTCATAAATAGCTAAATGAGACACACACACGCAACAGTGGCCATTTTATTCATCTCGTCACTTTACAAACGGTGACCATTTTCACAGATGGAATGCATAAAAGTTTCCAAAATGGAGAATATCAGGAGGATGTGTTACTTTTCTGAGAGAATTTTAATGAGAGACTGTCTTGGAATGAGAGGAGGAGGAGTGGGGACAGGTGAAAAAAAATGGGAAAATTAAGATGATGACTGAAGATCGTACAAGGGTTTGTTAAAAAAAATATTAACAAAATCCAAATGTAAAAGCGTAGTTGAAAAACAATGAAGAAATCAGCCTTAGTTTGTACAGCTTAAGTGACCCTATTTATTCCGTAGGTCATCGGGTAGACTAAGAAGAACATCCCTAGAATGACAATTCGTGTGAGTACTGTACTGTATCACAGCCGTGATGGGAGGTACGCGTTCTGCCCAATCAGCGCAGAATTTCAGGAGGTGAGGGCAGGGGCAGGGATGCGGACCGCACGTCAAAGTCTTGAGCTGGAGGTGGTGATTGCATAATGGTCCCCCACTCGGGCACAGACACGTGTGTGCACGAGTGCCACTGGTCCCCCAGAGCTGCTGTTCACAGCCTCTTGCATTTTGTAACAGAAGTGGACAGGTTGTGATTAACTATTGATGAGTTTGCCATCCTAACTGTGCATTATCCTCTGATCATTCTCAACCTTTTGTTTGACAACGGATGCCTTATAAAATCTTTATGCATCACTTAGCTAGTCTCGCTCTCTCTTTCTTCTCTAGAAATATAATTGCCCCGGATGCCTTTTCTCCATTTTCCTAAAATATTTTTCTCCAAAGGTTTGAAGGGAGCAGTGTATGAAATCTGTAGAACATCTGAACAAACCTCTCTACAGATGAGACATTTGCTCACTCATGCTTCTCGTGCTCTTAAGCGCATAAGAGGAGAGATACATACAGGTGTGATGAAAATGATATAATTTTGCACATTTGTAACCTTCATTTTAAGGCTTTGTGTTCTAACACTGCGTCTGTTTCTCCCTCTCCGTCTGTTGGTCTCTCTCACATACACAGAGGCGCACACACACTCACCATACACATACACGGGTGCACACACACATGAAGGACCCAAATGATTTCTTTGATCAGAAGGTCCTCAGTTTCCACAAACAGCCTCAGAAACAGTACAGAAAGAAAGGCTGTTAGGCCTGCCCAAGCTCATCACGGCAGGTCACCTAATCCGACTGCTCCCAACTCTGCCAGTGCCATGTGCACATGGAGCTGACAGGGAGCAGAATCTGGGCTCAACCTTTACGCTTCTGACACAAACAGGGCTCAGGAAATTGTCTGCTGGTTTCACCCTTATAGCTTCTGATCCGCTCAGATGAAAAAGGAGGGAGAAGATCAGTGGCCTTTAACTGGTAAAAGGCCTCAGCATATTTATGGTGGATACCATCACTTCGGTTGCAGCAAACGCCAAATTACCGTGTAGTGCTGGAGGCAGTATTAGCATCCAGGACCAGCAAAGAGGAGCTGCAGTCCACTAATGCCATGAATCGATCCAAGGATATGAAAAACAGTTGAACTCCAAAATGGCTGTGTTTATGTCTCCCAGTCACGGGCTTTCCCTCAAACCCAGCTTTGTCTTTTTTGGTGCTGCAGTGGCCGCCAGCACTGTTCAGCCTGCAGTGCCCAGCGCTCATGGGCACACACGGGGTCTGGCGTTGAGGTCTCAGCACAGGAGCGCTGCTGACCCTGCAACGAAAGCACGCTTCAGCTGCTCCTCTGCCTACTTGAATTTTCAACTGCTATTCAGCAGTCAGTCAGCGTACAATGAAGAAGAAAGGGAGTGGCTGAAGCCAGGTACGCTGGCCTTCACGCACTTAGAATTTCTTAAAACATAGCACATGGTCCCAAGTTACTTTGCTGTTAAACTCTCTCCTTCCTGATGGCCTCATCTGGGAAGCGCTTCTGGAACCTGCACTTTTGGCAGTGTTTTGTGAATGAAGGGATAAATCAGAGAAAAATGCTCCTTGTCTGAGGGCAGCAGATTGTGTCTCAGATATGCTTCCCTAACATTTTAGAGAGGCTCACACTGACCTCAGCAGGAGATATTCCTATTTCGGCAGAAAGGCTCTATGGAATTGGCATTCACTGTAGGAACCTGAGAGGGTGGCACTGCTCTGAAATTTGCCAAAGGATGGGCTAAACCAGAAAAAGAAAAGACTGCATATCCTGTTTGCCAGTGAATCCGTGCAGCAAGACCTGCAGCAAATTCACACGACTATTCCTAGCAGGCACAGTATGGCTTATGCCAATACAAAGCAATTAGTTGCTACATAAGCAGACAAAAGTGCCGTCACAGACAGTATTTCTCAGCTGACCTTTTGTTAAGAAGCCATCTTGTTACTGTCTGCCTGATAGCTCGATAGAGCAGCCAGTGGCAGCCTTGGGCTTCCCAAAGACAAATCGAAGCGCTCCAGATGGGACTTCCCTTCACTCACTGCAGATGTGTGTGTGCATGCGTGTGTGTGTGTGTGTGTGTGTGTCAAGGAATGGGGAGGGAAAGCCTGCTTCTTATAGTCAATTTCCCCTTCACAGGGGATAAACAGGCAATTACGCATCCTTTTATATTTGATGGCCAAGTGCTGAACTTGAAAGCACACTATTAGTTTGTGTCCCTTCAGGGCCAGTGCAATAAGTAGCCAGGAGAGCTGGGGCTAAGGAAGAGAGGGTGTTGTCTGCTGTTAGTGTGACAGTCTTGTCAGCAGCATTCACATTACTGGAAGGTAATAAAGTGACAAGTAAGTTATTAGAAAGATATGAGGTGAAATTGAACTGAAGCTTCTTTCTGCTCAGCTCAGTTTTTTTTTCCCTGCTTTGTAATGGGCCACTATTTGTTACAAACCAAGCCTTGTCTTGAGATCTTATATAAAAAAAGAAATATTTATTCTTTGCAGGAAAGGTCACATGAATTTACAACATCACACTTTAAAGGAGAGGAATGGGAAAATAGTTTTATGACAACTACAGCTGCTATTTCAAAAAAATACAGTGTCATCATAATGAACAATAATACTGGCAAAAGTCAGAGGACTTTCAAAAACATGTCCATTTTTTAACCCTTTGGTGGTCCAGAACGGTTTTCCTTTCATTGCCAGTACCAAACACAACAGCAACAGTATCAGGATATACATGATCAGTATCTTGATCAAAAAATCAAAGCTGTCATTCAATACAATGACTTGACCAGAGAAAACAAGCCACATAAGACCGGTTAACTACAGACTCAAGATAATATTACTTATGTAAAAAAGTTGCTGCTTCACTCTGTTACAGGCCATTTTCAAGGCAGTGATAATGCTGCTTGGCAAGAAGAGACAGAAACCATGGGACTGGAACAGACATGTACTTGGGCAAACATGTGGGTGAAAGGTTCAGTCCATCATATGATGTTGCTCTGTTCATAAAGTAAAAATGGGTATGGAAAAGAGTTCCTTTTATGTCCCTACAGGAAGGGGGAAAAAAGCCCAACTCATCATGTGGGGACAGCAGGATATGCTGATGCTTATCTAGCAAAGTAGCACTACAGTCACTGTTTTGTTGAGTTACTATAGCAGCAAAGTAGTGACATAAGGGAAAAAAAACAACCCCACAAAACTAAGAAGGAACTGACATATACCAGCTGCCATCATGTGTCTGCCACTCACCTTTTCCCCTCAGAGAACTCCTGCTGCCTCCTCATCCTTATTACAGACACCTTAACTTCTTTTTTGAAATAAAAATGAGTAATTCTGTTAACACAACCGAAAGAGAAAAGTGACAAAAACATTCTGGGGACAGAAGAAGGAGTAAAAAATTTAGAGGAGCATGTGTGAGGTCCTAGATCAAACACTTTCCCTCCCTTATTCCTTCCCCTGCCACTAATGATGCTGCAGAATTTGGGTGCAAATACATTTCTGAAAAGACGTCCTGTTTTCTGATGGCAGCTGACATCCCTGATGACCCTGTGAAAAATGAGCCCAAACCAAGCACTCTGATTTTAAAATACCATACACATTGAAGGGGAGATTTTCGGAACTAAATCTCTGGTCTTGTAAATTGTTCCTATCTTTGGAACACATCAGATCTCGAATCTTTATGTTTCTGAGCTTTCCAGATACCTCCACAGCTCTTTGTCTTGTTGCTTAGGCACGTTCTTACCCCATATAATTAGCTATGCTAAATCCTTAACTGTGTTATTTGAGAGGACTAAAAATTGGGGAAAACTCAAGTGGATCCCTGCAGCCCCGCTTGCTATTAGCCGTACTGGACCAGATCATGGGAGGTGCTGACCTCCCCTGGCAGCTACTTTACTGTTTAGAAGCTGACTCTACTCTTTTTCCTCAGCAGTTCCTTTTCTGGGGATGGAGTGGGAAATGTATAGGTGATGGAAAACTTACAAACTTTTGGAACAGGCAGAGAAAGTACACTTCATTTCCACAACGGAAGGACGGCATGGAGGGATGGAGAGGAAGGAAGGAAGGAAGGAAGGAAGGAAGGAAGGAAGGAAGGAAGGAAGGAAGACAAACAAAGCATGGAAGAAGGGTGCAAGGAAAGAGGGAGGGAGGTAGAGACTGAAGGAAGGAAAGTCAGAAGAAGGAAGGGTAGGTGATTAAACAGTTTGACAGCCCAGCAATCAAAATATCAGGCCAATTTCAAAACNATGAGTTCAGTCATGAAAACCCTTTGAGAGATCTTTTAAGAGCAGTGTGTATGTGTTAATAGGCTTTTTTTAATCTACACCTTCCACATTTTGTCAAATTGAGTGCTTTGTGTGCACGACTACAGTGTCACCGTGGAGGCAGCTGTAGTTTAAGAGGCAAAGTTAAAATCTCAGCTGTAACAAAATATACCTGATTGAGATACTGCGTAGAAAAACTGAGTAAATATTATGAGGTGTGCAAAAATATTTACGCCTTAAATTAGTTCTTCACTAAGACTAGCTAGTAAGTCCTCACAGGAGCACCCTTATGGGGAAGATCATATTGATATTAGCCGTGTTTTAACAGATTGAAAGACAAATGTGTAAGTGATGTGATCTGTCCAAGACTAAACAGTGAGAAGGGGCCACCAGTGTTACTAGAACTCAGTTTCTGGTTCCCATTCTTGTGCTCTTTGACTGTGCTGTTTTCCTTCCAAATTGTTTCATACAAGTTTTCAAAAGGTACCTAGTGATTAACCAGTATCACATGCTTTCCTGACCCCCCCCCCCCCCCCGCCCCAAAACAAAGAAAAATGCTTAACAACCTTCAGACAAGTAGTTTGGTTTCTAAAGGAGGTTCAGTACAAAGAGTTATTTCCTAAAATTAGACAAAGCCTTTTTTATATTTACAGAAAAATACAGCTACCTTGAATAAACAAAACAGTGAAACAACATGGAAAGAGTGACCACCGTAAGAACTAGACAAGAAGGAATGAGCTCCATGTAAAATGAAGAGACTCTTCCTCACAGTTGATCTAATTCTTGTAAAAAGGTTGAGATTGACAGGTTTGGAAACTGAAGGGATAGCCACAGGTTTATGATGGCATAAGCAATGGCACAACACTTAGCTTGCCATCACACCATTACAGCCATGCCCTGTGCTGGACACATGAGATGTTTGATTGTTACGCATATTGCAGTCTGGGTTGCTGCTGGTATCACTCAGAAATGCTACTTTCTGCCAGTAAATCCAAACTTCTACCATACAGCCTTTTTAAGGATTTTTTTTTTCAGATAACTTCAGATGACACAAATTCCACCACAGGAACAATTCTGATAATTACAGATTATCACAGAGATGCATGGTAAGTAGGAAGGAGGGAAATGCCATTAAATTCAATGTAAGTGTATGTGCCCTTCTAAAACAAAGACTGTTCTGACATTAATATCATTAGCACTGAATAAACCACTTGATTCACCTAGAAATAACTGTGAGTAATATTCTGTCCTCAAGATGGAGATCATATCTCCTACACAGCTAAGGCAAAATCTGAATGAAATTTAGGATGCCAGAAAAGTAGGATTGCAGAGCTTCTAACAGTTTTTGGAGGATTGTCCCTGCTTCCTTACTTTTTAGAATGTCCTGTTTAATTTTGTGTAATTAACAGATTTTTTTTTTATGTAATTCATCTGCTGAATTTATCTACTGATGATGTTTAAGTTTCCAAACAAGTTTACCAAAACCATTTGACCTCTAACAGAAACAGAGTGAAATGAGAATGCAAGAACAGTGATTCATTCAGTGAGGAATTATTTATATAGCTTAAATGTGTTTTCCATTAAAAGTTATATTTATTTATACCATACATACTACAAAACAGTGGGGTTTTCTTTTCTGTTGATATTATGTAGATATCATTCAATTTTTGTTGTTTTGTTTTTTAGACTTTCCATCTTGCTTGTTCCTAATAGCCTGGGAGGAGGGATAGGAGTGCAGTACAGATAACACTACAAAGGCTTATATGTTTTAGAAGAATGCACCTTTACTTTTCTAATTTCCCTCTCTCACAAACACACTGAGCTTGCACAACATAAAACAAAGCGAAGCAGATCTCTCCACTCAATTTAACATGGCAAAGTAGTTGAGACTTTGAGGAAAAATAAAAAAGATGAAAGAAAAAAAGTCAGTGAAACTGCTTAGCTTTTTGCTATAAAGCTTCTTTTTGTTGAAGTAGAAGGTAAATTTTCCTTACAGTTTCTGTGGGATCCACAAATGTTTTCAGGGGTTCATCAGTGTACAGAATCAAAAAATGATCAGAAGCTTGTAACCCATAGGAACATAGTGAGAATTCATTTATAAATATTTTTCTTTTATTTTCTACAACTGGAAATGCTGATTTATTAGCTATTGATTCGTACTTTTGGAAACAAGAATACTGAAATGTATAAAGAGTACTAAAAAAGAGGAAATTCATATTAAGAGTTTCCTCTAGAAAACGTAACAGGAGTTAAGTACTCAAGCGGACATAAAGGTAAGAATAATCAAAATGCACAGCAAATCAAAACAACAACAAGCTGAAACAACAGAGCATTTCTGATACTTGGCTAAGAAGAAAAATGTTCTGGGTCAGTAAATACAGAAAAGGAACACATTCTCACTGAAGGAATATTTTATTGTACGCTGAAATATCACTTGGGTTTTTGTTTGTTTGTTTGCTTGCTTTTGTTATTGTTACTGTTTTTGTAAAGAAAAGAGTCTACAACACACACCCCAATGGTTTTGGCTGTAGACTGCACTTAAGTAAATACCATCACTCAGTCAGTATGTTGTGGTAACTCTGGCTGCCAGTGTGGTTTACCAGCTCAAGCAACATGTGTAAACACCGGAAACAAAAAAGATTCAGAGGACAGCCTCTCTTTCTCTCTGCCTTTCTCAGCTGCTTGCTCCTTCTCCCTCTCCTGTTCATGCTTGCTCTCTTGCTCACTATCTTTCCTGGACTGTCGTCATTTTCTGACAAACCACGTGGGTGAAACACAAAACATTAACGTAACTAGAGACCCTTTTTTTCTGGCCTCTAATTTTATCCAAAGGGAAAGTTATCCAATAAAAAGTCCAGCATATGTTTTCAGAGCTTCTAAGTGCTTCTGCCATTAATTTCTTTTGATTGCTTCTATAAAACATGCCTTAATCATACTACAGCACTCTTCATTGCAAAAAAAGACAACTTTACAGAACAACATAGTTAACATTATTTCCCTGTTGTTTTTTTTTTCAAACACCACAAAAAATCCAGGCCATAGTAAGAAGCACACAAAATTATATTCATCTTTGTTCTGTGACAAGTAGTATCAGCATTTATATCCCCAAATATTATGTATGTTTGACAAAAAAAATTTCCACTGATTCACATGACACAATTCTGGTTTTTTTTCTTTTATGTAATGTAGTATATAAGGAATAAGGATGCACTATTGTTTCTAGTAATAATTGGCACTTGAAAAAAGCACCAAGAATTCTGTATTTCACTTTACCCTTTTTCTCTCCCCAGTATTTTTTTTTTTTCTGTAGTCCAAAAACTACAACTGTGGTTATGGTGAATAATTACATTTTCTTTTTTTCAAAACGTGTGCAAAGTTGGCACTTTTGTATTAACACTAAACACTAATACTCTTTGTTTGGCATTCATGCCCTCATACTGACCAGATCACTTTTATCTAAGTGTATTTTTTTAAAGACACTTACTGAAAATATGGCAATAGTTTAAGAAAAAAAAGCATGGATATTATTACACATCCCCTTGTAGTGTACGAAAAAGTGCATGACTGGATTTATGTAATAGTACAAGACAAAAAAAAACTGTATCAGATCAGGTACTGTAAAGCATGCCAGCACCTCTGTATTACTTATATCTAGCAGGTAGTTAAAACAAGACCGTGGTTCTTTTAAAAATGTGCATTAAAGCTAACATAAATGAGTAGAACTAGCCAGCAAACTATTTTTCCTGCTTATCTAACAGCTGAATGTAACTGTAAAAATTAAGCAAAAAAATAAGAGTTAAACCACCATCAATACAATTGTTTTACATCATAGCCTGTCAAGGCTCAATATATATATACAAGTGTAACAGCCATGCTTAGTAGAACGTTATCCCCAATGCTTAGAAGACACAAAGACAACTAAGTAGATTGTGTTTTTTCTCTTTTTGTTTGTTTGCAATTTTTTTTGTTTCTTTTTTTTTGTTATTTTTTTCAAGCAAAAGTCATGGGTAGAACAAATTGTCTCTTTGGAGATGACCAAGAACATTCTAACAGAACTAGGGACAACTGTAAGTTTTCTGTGGGGTTTTTTTTGTTTGTTTGTTTTTGTTTTTGTTTGCTTTTTTCATGAAGGGTCTCTCCCCCTAAATTAAAGATCCCACCTTTTAGTTGCTATCCCAAAAAAAACCAACTCAACAACCAACAAAGGGGAAAAAGCACCTGGTGTTTTCTTTTGTTAAAAAAGAAAAGAAAAAGATTATATATATATGTATATTTGTGTATATATATATATATATAAAGGGAGCCTGTATATGGCAGTTCAGATGTGGTGGGCGCTCTCTGAGAGCTGGCATTATCCTGTGTCCATCCTGGAACTAATCTACTGAAGTGAAGGGAATGTTTTTATGCAGATTGGGGTTCTGACTGTGCCGGTTTCGGCTACGGACAGAGGAGAACATCATGTTGCACCCAGGAACTTTGCATTTGTGCATCTCTCGCAAGTGCACTGTTTTATAGTGCACTCTGAGGGTTCCCTTGTTGCTGTACATTTTGTGGCAAATGTTACACATTATCCCACCGTTGCTCACCGAAACACTGTTGAACATGAGGGATCCTGGGACATCGGTGCCCATACCTACAGCTAAGGCAGGGGCATCTGCTTTGTGGGCAGATTCCCCGCTGTCACTTGCCCCATCGACGTCGTCCAGGAGAATGCCCTCATCGCTTCCTGCATCAGATTCTCTTGAGGAATGGATACTGCTGCTGGACTGGATGCTGGAGGTGGTGCTCAGGTCTAGGACCATATAGTCTTCCGACATGCCCCTGCCATACCCATTCATATGGGAATCCTCAGTTCCAGCAGGCGAGGAGGTGTCTTCCCTTATGTCGAGTCCCATCTGATGCTGAGCGCCATATATCTTCACCAAAAATTCATCGCGGAGGTCCTTGCTAAGAGAAGGCTGTGAGGTGTCCAGGCCCATGTCATCCAGTTCTTTGGTCAACAGTTTACGGTGCAGGTTTATGTTAGCACTGTGTCTGGGAAAGGAAGAGGGAAGGGAGAAAAGGAAAAATGTACAGTATTTTTTATTAAACATACAGTAATCAAACACCAAATCCAAATTCTGATTTATCAATAATTTATCATAAAAATATCCCCTATCCATGTTTCTTGGAAAATTCAGTTTTGCTATATATTGCAGCCTTGCTATATATATTTACAAATTGCAACATAAAACCAAACCGAAACAAGCAGATTAACACACACCCCCCCTTATTGTTTTTCTTTTCAGCTACTGCTCCTCAACATTAGTCCCCAGCAGCAGCTACAGCCCTTTTGTTTGATATTTACAAAATAATAAATCGCACTAACAGAAAATGCAAAATGCTCTTCTTGGTTCCTGAATCCCTGCTGACCTTCCTAAAAGCCTTGCTTCAAGAGAAAATGTTATTAATATATGGAATATCTGTGTGTATTTGTATCTATGTCTATCTCTAGATCCATGTCCTTATATATTTACACTTACATACATATAAATATTTTTTATATATATATATATATGTACTCACATAACTGTGTAAGTGAAATGTAGGAGGAGAAAAAAAAAAAAAGGTAACTGAATGATATGTAACCAGATGTCCTGATTCTGAAAATTTAATTCTGATATAAAGGGATTCAGAATCAGGCCAAACCAACGTGGAGAAGACTTGAAGGATTTAGGAGAACAAGTCTCTGAAATCTACATGTAAGTTTCTGAAAATCTTAGGCAAAGTCACTGGTTCCATCCTTCTGGGAGGGCAGTGCCGCTCCTCCCTGTACCCTTCCCAGTACTGTGGCTGGTGCAGTGCTGACTGACCCACCCAGCGTAATCTCTAGTAAAAAACCCTTACTAATGGCAATGACAATTTTGCCCCAAATCAATCAAAACACTTAAGCATGGGCTTTGGTTTAGGTATGTGCTGAAGTCACTGTGGGTGCTCAAGAGACACTGGAAAAGCTGTCACTGACGTCAGTGGCCTTTGGACCAGATCCCAAGAGCCACAAGTTAAAATATTCTCAAGTGTTTTACAGGGTCTGGGCCTTTGTTCTCAAGAAATAAAGCTCTACATTTGCAAACAATGTAAGCCTTTGGGTTAGTAACTGTGTAACTGTGCCTATTATTTTAAATACTGCATTCTACTCTCCACTTTTGACATTGGCTTTATTCATCCATTGCAGTAGAACCTCACTGATTTGCAGTAGTGTCAGGAAACCCTCTTTGAAAAACTGCATTTTCTGAATTAACAATGCAACCAACAAACATGACGGACATCAAAGACCTCTGAACACAGAACATGCTCGTTTTGTCGAAGTGCTTAATAATAAGAAATCCGTATAAAGTTTTCAATATTAGGAAACTTTTGGTTTCAGTATTCAGAATGTGCACCATTGCTGAAAAAATGACAAATATTTATTCTGTTTCTTTGGAGAGTGACTGGATTTTCAAGTCAGTAAAAAAATAATTAGCGAAGTTCTACTGCATAACATTCTTTGCAAGCTAAGGACCCAAACCCGCAATTTACAACATGCAGACTCACCAGTCTGTCTGCCCGTTATAAATTGCAGATCAGAGCCCAAATGTAGGAGGGAAAAGAAAGAAGGCAGGGGGAGGAGGGGGAGAGAGAGAGAGAGAAAGAGAGAGTTTTAGCATAGGAATACTTTTATTTGCAAAAAAGCACTAGGTATAAAATCGGCACGGGAAGACATAACAATGATCAAGTACTTTACAGACATTCAGGTCCTACAGTAACAAAAAAGGGAGAAGGGGAACAGTAGCTATTAGCGATATTTCCTTATTGGAAGCTTTTGCTTTAAGAAACCCTTTGAAACATACCTCTCAACCAGCTGAAGTCCCAAACATGGTACGGCAATGCAGTGCGCATAAACAAGGAAAATGCAAATGTAGGAAGATCAAATTGATGTGGAGTTACTTTCTGCAATTTCCAGTTAGTTTGCGATTCATTTATCTGTTGCACATAACTTATGGGAATAAATAAAGAAAACAGCAATAGAAGTGATCCGTCCCACTCACCTGCAAATGCAGGTAACTGTTCTCTGACATAAAACTGCGGTTTAATTGAATTGTGTGTACTTGGGATGCAATTATTCCAGTAAGGGGGGTCTAGAACAGAAAATTTCTCTCCTAATGAGAGGCAGTTGAGAGGTATGGGCAAGGGCAGAAAAAAGTGGAGAGTATCCCTTGTTTTTCTCCCACAGGGGAAATACTCCTTTCACACAAGCAAGTATAGCACCATTGCTTTTTTGAGGCACAGAAGTGTAATTATGCATATCCCCACACTGCACTTAGGAAGGCTGAGCTTACCTTGTGATAAGATCAGCTTTCTAATCTTTTGCTAAATTGAGATCACAAAAGAGAGAGAGAGAAGAGAGGAGAAAAGAGAAAGAAGGGGGGGAGGGGGAGAGAGAGAGAGAGAGAACAAATTCACATTCCAATCCAGACATATCTGGTTTAAAAGAAAAAAAATCTGAAACCAATAGAATACTGACTTTAAAAAAAGTCTTGACTGTGAAACTGTTTTTTGTCAGCTGTAATCTCACTTACACCATTGTTCTGATGGATTCTGACTCAACCACACAATATGAAAAACATAAAGCAAATTAATCAAAGCATATTCACAGCGTCCCCATTATCATCCACAGATGAGTTCTGAACAGATGCATGCAGTGTGCACGTACATGAATGATAAACATAGTCCTGATAGTCCCTTGCCTTCCTGGCGTCGTGGCATACAACTCCATGTGAAGTTGCCAAGTGCAGGACAGGAAACGCTTACTGTGAAGACCTGTCCACACTGACCACTGTTATTTTGTGACCATAAAAGCACATTTATGCTTATCATCATGACACTAGCGGCAAGCTACTCACAAAGTGCTCATGTTTTCACTTCTTATGATTTCCCCCCCACGCTCCACTCCTCATTCCCCTGGTCTGGGAATTTGCTGCAGAGTAGAAGCTGGTCAGGGTAACTGTAACTGGTTTCCATGCATTTTCACTTACTGTTTCCTTAGTTTGCTGCTGAGAAAAAGAGCAGCCAGGCATGCAGTGAAAATAACTTCAGTGTTCACTGAATGAAGAGATAAGAATATATTACCACATTAAAGAGGGGCCACTGAGCCCCAGATAGACAGAGGCCAGTCTGAGAAAGACCAGTGTAAGGATGCAAACCCTGCTGATGCTCTGATAAAGAGAGATGCCTCTCTTATTCAATTCTCACTTACAGCAGTGGCAATCAGTAATCTAGTTAAAGTATGTACCAGCCCATAATATCTGTCAGGCAAACGATGTGCAGAAATGTGCGGACAAGTTCTGGCACTCTGCTCAGTAGTGTCCCTTTTCCGCTGTCAGCAGTACTGTTGGATTCTCCTAATATAATTACATTGACTTTTATTCAATTAAGTGCCATTCCTAGCCTTAAAAAAAAGCTACTTTATCAATTGATTCAGGTGTAATGCAATAATAAAGATGAACTCATGGCAGTGCATTAGCTCTGCTGTTCATAACTTCTGAACATAGGTTCATTCATAGCAGTCGATTTCCATTATGCAACCACAGTTCAAAAGAATTGATTCTTTTACATTCATTTCTTAATCTATTTCACTTGTGTTTAATACTCTCCCTAAATATCATATGCAGAAACATTCTGGTAGGGACGAGAGGAACGAATTGTGAGAAAAAAATTATTTATTTGGACACTGAAGTTTGGAAATGTTTGACAAAACCAAAGTCACAGAGGCTAAAACCTTATCAGAATTAAGAATACTGTGTGCTGAAGCTACTAGCGACACACATTTTGAGTAGTGGAATGATTGCTGGGATAGGAGAGACGGAAAAGTACGTTTTTATAGATACACCAGTCTAGCGCGCCCGGAGCCTGACCCTGTGCCCCCTTCCCGTGTGCTGCACAACTAAATGTAGCGTTGCACCCTGAAGCACAGACTAAGTACCCTGTGCAGGGTGCTGCTTGAACAGAGCCCTGCATAAAGAAGGTGTTTCTCAGGGCTGACCGCAGCATTGCCAGGGTTTCTTTGGGAAAAGGGGGCAAGGGAGCTCTGTGTAGGAAGAACAGGCCCAAGTATGTAAGGACAGCTACAAATAACAGATCCATGAATGAAAAACTAGAATTAAAAAAGAAGAGTACAGACACTCTTCCTGGTTGAGACAGTGATCAGTGATCACAGTGTGAGTGATCAGTGAGACAGCGATCCTGGAGATCAGTGACAAATGGCGTTCCTCAGGGGTCAGTACTGGGACCAGCACTGTTGAACATCTTTGTTGGCGACACGGACTGTGGGATTGAGTGCACCCTCAGCAAGTTTGCTGACGACACCAAGCTGTGAGGTATGGTTGACACACTGGAGGGAAGGTAAGACATCCAGAGGGACCTTGAAAGGCTTGAGAGCTGCACGAAGTTCAACAAGCCCAGGTGCAAGGTCCTTCACATGGATTGAGGCAATCCCAAGCACAACTACTGGCTGGGCAAAGAATAGATTGAGAGCAGTCCTGAGGAGAAGGACTTGGGGGAGCTGATTGATGAAAAGCTCAACATGAGCCGGCAGTGTGTGCTGGCAGCCCAGAAGGACAACCATGTCCTGGGCTGCATCAAAACCAGCATGGCCAGCAGGTCGAGGGAGGGGATTCTGCCCCTCTACTCTGCTCTTGTGAGACCTCACCTGGAGTACTGCGTCCACCTCTGGGGTCCCCAGTACAGGAAAGACATGGAGCTGCTGGAGCAAGACCAGAGGCGGGCCACAAAGTAGATCAGAGGCCTGGAGCACCTCTCCTATGAGGACAGGCTGAGAGAGTTGGGGTTGTTCAGCCTGGAGAAGAGAAGGCTCTGGGGAGACCTAATCGCAGCCTTCCAGTAAATACCTAAAGGGGCCTCCAGGAAAGCTGGAGAGGGGCTATTTATCAGGGAGTGTAGTGATAGGACAAGGGGGAATGGGTTTACGCTGAAAGAGGGGAGATTTAGATTAGATATTAGGAAGAAATTCTTTACTGTGAGGGTGGTGAGGCACTGGAACAGGTTGTCCAGAGAAGCTGTGAATGCCTCATCCCTGGAAGTGTTCAAGGCCAGGTTGGATGGGGCTTTGGGCAACCTGGTCTAGTGTAGGGTGTCCCTGCCCATGGCAGAGGGGTTGGAACTAGATGATCTTTAAGGTCCATTTCAACCCAAACCATTCTACAGTTCTATGAAAAGCAGAATAGAAAGAGAAGCACTACAGATGACCAGGTTTAAAAAGGGAGATGTTTTGGGAAAAGGGAAGTTCTGACAGTTGCCAAATAGAATAGGGTTGAGTTTAGGGGCAGAAATGAAGCATGATTTGCTGTAAAGCTAGGAAAACTATTATCAAGGTGGAAAAGCAGACAAATATGTGGCTGATAACCTGTACTCTGACCTAGTCGCTGCAAACGGCAGTCAGAGAGACATGAGAAGAAAAAACTAGTATTACAAATGTTGGCCAAGCTCATACTGTATTTGATAACTGTAACTATTTCTTTGCCTCTTTGATCCAATGCTGATCTTCCTTGCTTTTTTTTTCTTGGAAACTGTACTCATTCAGCCATCTTAAATTGCTCCAGTAGTTCCCAGACGCTCTTCTCCACACCAAACTGAAGTATTCCATCCTAATCCAACTCTTTCTCCCCAGCTTTGTCAAGCCCAAATCCTAGCACATCCTCTACCAGCCCTCAGCCACCTTGTCATCTGTTCATCTGCTTCCCCCCATGGCACCTGCAGTTTCTTGCTTCAGCTGTTCTGTCCCCTCTGATGTGATTTATAATGTCACTACTCCTTCCTCCTCTGAATACTGCCCCCAGGTACATGTAAACAACGTTCCCTGAGTAAGCTGAGGCACAGCTTGGGTGGAATGATTTATGCCAGTGCATGAACACTGCCATCAAGCAGGTGCAAAAATCATGAAGCAAGATATGCCAAAACCAGCTGAGCTTCAGCTTGCCATGGCTCCATTGTTCCCCATACCTGAGCTACCTAATTTAAGACAATCTCTAGCGCCCTTTGCACTGCAGTTGCTGCTGTGTCTGCAGGTAAAACACTTCAAGAACCTAAGTGAATGACAGAGGTATATGTGTGTGTGTGTTGGTGTGTTTATATATACATATATGAAACGCATAACATATTTGACTTATAAAATCCTTTGAATGACTCTCGACTTCTTAGACTGCTTATTACTACATCAGCTATGAAAATGAGATTTGATCCTGGCAATGGAAATGTTGCATAAAGACAGCTGGTGAATGAAGTATTCCAGGCAGAAATACGAGGTCAAAAGAGCTTAACTAAAGGCATATCTCACTTAGCTCCTAGGCAACCAGGGGTGGTGAAGACGATTAGTTCTGGGAATTTAAAATACTATGTGTGCCAAAGAATGCCCCAACATGTGTTTAGCTCTGTACTACATGTCATGTACCCTTAAAAATGAGGAGATTATTCTCCTAAGATGTTTTGAGATGCATCTTGTTGTGGCAAGGAAGTTTTAGTAAAGTCTGGTTTATTTTAGGAGGCCCAAAATGCCTGATTTTACCACATAAAATTCCCCTTTCAAGTTACTATTCAGGATTTAGACATACGGTGCACAGAACTGTGTGTAAAGTCCTCACCAGAGTGAATTCAGCCTTCTGAATTCAATGATCTTAAGAATGGATCAGTGCTGCTGTGAGGATGATAACAATAGCAATGGTACTCATGAAATTTGTGGTTGTGTTGAAGTGGCAAGAGTATCTCATCTCTCAGTTCACCACTGCTCTTTCAGACGGGAGTTTTGATAACAGCGTAATGCAGAGTGCTACAGCAACAACAGCAGCTCTCTGACTGTGGGCATGATCCCACTGGTGGTAGTATTTTCCTTCCTGTGTGAAGTTCATGGAAGTATGCTTCCATAATTAGAATTCATTGTCAGTTCCACCCCACCTACTACTAGCAAGCTCCTCTAGTGAGAGATGCACTATGCATCAACAGAAGAAAGGGGAATATAAGCCTAGGAAATATGGTCAATTAAACGTACATGCCATTTACACAGATCATAAATCCAGACCGAGTTCTCTTCAGCAGTTTCTTTCTACACATGTCAATGAATCTGATTTCGTTAATTTACTATCCATTTGTTGGACAGAAAAATGTAATGGCCGCTTTATTTTAGCTTATTTTTATTTAGTAAGTATTTTTATTTCTTTTTGAAGTGACTGAGGAGGAATTTATCAGAGTAGAATATGTCCTGACATAGAAATTGGCATGAATTCTATTCCTTACTGAAGGCCAACTTTGGATGCATCCATGGCTGCAGTCCTATCTGCACTAGGACAAACCTCATCTTTGATGTGCACAGCAGAGTTAGGGAGTTTGGATGACAAAGAGTATTCTGTTTATTTAAATTCAAGTATTATATAGACCACAAAACCAATTGCATGAAAAATTGAGTTGAATGTGTTGCTCCCAGTGCAGGGCAGGGCAGGTTGTTGAAAACGAAACATAAAGCATTATTTTCTTAATTTTTAACAAGGCAAAAATATTATTACACTTAAAGGGGATGACAGCAAAAGAGAGTGAGAATGATACAGCAGCATAATTGTTAGGGCAGTCAGTTAGAGACTAAGGAACCCCACTTTCCAGTCCCTGATGCAGTCAGACAGAAAGGCCAAGGCAACCAATGTCCCAGTTAAATGTCCTAGCTATTGCCCCCTCGCTCCTCCTTCACTGACTACAAGCGACACAGTTCCCTGATGAAAATCTCACTCAAACATCAAAGTGCACTGTGTTGTTCATTAAAATTCTGAAATTAATAATTTCAATGTTTTCAGTTATATCCAACCACATCTGTTCTTCCTATGTTTTCAAATAAAACTATATCCCAATCTCCTATACTTCAAATGTTCTGAAAATGCATTTTCTCAGAAGTAAATGATTTGCCAGAGTAATACCACCCAGCCCTATCATTCTAACACTGCAAAGAAATCACAGACGGGAGCTCACAGCAGTGGGCCATCAGCCTTTGGGCAGCTTTGCTTTAAGATAGAATAAGTGATCCCAGCATTAAGTAATACAAGAAAATTACACTTGGAGACTTAATGCATTAAAAGCCAACATTAAATTATTTTCTAGTAAATTCTGTTCTTTTCAAGTAATAGTTGACTTATTTATTTTTAAAAGAAGACAGAAGCTAATATTGGGTTATGAAACCTGAAACCACAGAGTCTTCAGCAGGTTGAAGAAGGTTCTAAATCAAAGGCCAGGACACATTTGTCCAGTGGTTTATGTACAGATTGGCAAACCTCCTTTTAAAGTTGGATGTGGAAGTAACCTCTCAGGTTGTACAGGCCCCATACAAACTATCCTCCTGCCATACGTCATTTAAAACTAAGTTCTGTCAATCTGGTTTAGAACATCATAAACAATGAAACTTTCATTATTCCTCCCATGAGACTATTCCATACCTATCTTCAGCTCAGTTCAGCCCGCGTTTTCACCTATAATGAAATGTTAAAGCAAAGTTCTCTTTGCTTGTCTCCACCTCAAAGGCTGCCAATTAAAATCTAATTTTTTTTTTATTTAAAAATTTCACATGATTTTAATTGCTAACACAATTTGCTAATATGGCAAAGTATTGTGGTCTTACCTCAATTTCATGTTCCTTTCCTGAAACTCACAGAGAGGCTCAGAGTATGTGAACATAACAGAAAGTAAACCCAGAATTTTATGCTTTCTCAGAATCTCTGCAAACTGAAAGTGCCGAGTTTCATGCAGCTAAAATCAAAGAACTAGAAAGTAAGACTCTGGCTAAATATAACAGTGTACATATTTATGAGAAAAGGTATGGCCTTAATTCTGATATTTCTTCAAGAGGGAAGTAGCAATAATTTCCCCCATTTACTTAAGAGAATCAACAATAAACCAGTTCCTGGAATTTAATTAGTAATGTAAACTGTTGAAATTATTTTCTCAGTTACTGTTCTAATTTTGTGATTCTCTCAGCAGTCTTTGATACAGGTGGTTTTTTTGTTTTGTTTTTGTTTTCAATTAAAAAGGAAAAAAAAAAGTCGATAAATCTAAACAAAGATAATAAAGGTTTGAAATCCTGATCTGACCTAAATGATAAAATTCACATTTATCTGAACAGGACCAGGGTTTCAGTCTCTGCGCTAGCACTTCCATGTATCTGATCATGTTTAGTTTGCCTCTAAATGTAAGGGGAAAAATAGGGATAGGGACTAGACTTTACAGCAATGAGTGAAGACAAAATACTATACTACCCAATGAAACCATGGCATTTCTACATGAACAGTTTGGGTAATAACATCAGTTCTTGAGGCTTTAAATTGCGTAAAATCTGAAAAATATTAACCTTTCATAGGAAGAAAATCCAAAAGGTAAAATACAGTTCAGCACCTATTAAAAAAAGTAAAAAAAACAGTGCTTATTAAATGCAGGAAATAAAGGACAAGCAAGTTCTTGCAAATTAAAGATGTGGAGCCCAGTCATTTCAATCCCTTTCAATATGAAACAAATCACTCACACTGGTCACGAAGACAGCTCCCTCTACACTCAAATTATTCACTTGAAGATAAGCTCCCATCAAACTCTTTAGGGGTTTAACTAATTTACTGCACAGATACGGCACGTCTGTTGTAATAACAGGTAGGATGTATTGGGGTCGACCATTTATCAGAATTAGACTTCTTTTTTCAATTCACAGTGAATTATGCTGCCTACACTGCTCCTCTTTCTCAGAGCTTCCCATCCCCTTACGGCCCCTAATGTGGCAGGCAAACAAAATTGACAGTCTCATCTTGTCAACAAGGGGTGATTCTCCTGAGAAGCCATTTAACTTTGCAGAGGAAGCAATGTATTAATGTGCCTGTCCCAGGAATGTTAATCATCTTCAAGCTTCCTCTAACTTTGACATGAACGAAATCACCAAATTTGTTTACTAAATGAATCGTAATATGCTAATAAGAGAGCATGACATATATGGTAAAGCCAAACAGATGGTTTGTTTACTCCACTTTGCAACTTTATAAATGTTGTAACTCTGAAGATGTTAGTGAGAAATATTGGTTTGTTGGCAGTGGCAAACATGCCTTTTGCATACTTAATCCACACTTCGAGTCAGAAAACAATTTGTCATCGCCATGGAATGCATAAAAAATGTTAATGCCGAGATGGCATTTGGGGAAGCAGGATAGCCGACTGTGTGAGCGAATGCTCAGGTTAAATGTACAACTGGTATCTGATGGCAATGTTTGCTACCAAATAATTTTTAATGTAAAATCTGACAGGTTCAGGATTCTTGAAAGGCCCAATAATTCAGTACATACCTGTTGAGGTGTTTAGTGAGACGGTCCTTACGGTGTGAACAGAATTACACTTTCACAACAGCTGTGTGTGCTCAGCAGCATCGAGGTCATGTCGCACTCTCAATATATTACTATTGTTGTCCATTAAAGATCAAAATATATTACAAACAAAAAGCACAACCACTGGTGTACTTGCCAAAGTTACTCAGAAACTATCAAAATTGTGCTGCAACACTTCAACCTCTCACTTTACTAGCTGCCTGGAAGCAAAACAGACTCATTACAAAATAGCCAGCACTCTTGTCTAATATCCGGACTGGTTGAGAAAGTTTAGAATAAAAAGATTTGTCTGACGGAGTATTTCCTAAGTGTACTGACTCAGTGTAGCAATGTTACATGCATGAGAAGGTCATCATACGTATGACAAAGTGCTTTAATGGAAATTACAGGTGCTCAGCACTATTGACAACCAGTCCAACTGCCATAAACTGTTTCTACAATCTACACACACTCTACGGGAAAGTTTATCCCTGTGCAAGCAATTCACAGAAGGTCCTGCACAGCAGTCATGTATTAGGTCCTCATTTTCTGTGTGTTGAAGAATTTTCCTGGTCCTTTGCACAAGGTGTATTTCCCCTTAAGAAGTACTGAGGCAACATCCGGGCAGAATTTGTTGCCAAACTGCAGGAATTAATGTTACTCTTCAAACCTAAATCGTCTAAATATTACATGATCCAAGTTTTGTAATCAGAAGTTTTCATCCTTTGTTATATTTTACTGTTACAACAGCCATGTAAAATGTGATAATTTTGCAAAATTTTATGCAAACAGCCCCTTGAATTCAGCATCCCACTCAGGAATTTTACTGAGCTTCAAGTTTCAGTAAACACAAAAAAGATAAAACACAGTCAGAACCGCTAGCTTCCCCCAATTCTGCTTTGAAACCGATTCTTTTCTCCCAGATATTGATGCACAGCAACACGTTATCTCATGATTTGCTTAGAAGGTTCATAGATTCTCTCCTGATTGCATTGTAAGTTCAAATGCATAATAAACCCTCAGATCCAGGGATAGTTTTGTATAATTTCAGGTTCCAGAGCAAATATGTAAAGCATTTTTTTTGGTCACAAGCAATGGTAATTCTCATTCCCACTGCTTTATTTGTATAAAAATGTTGGTTTTATTTATATAATACCAGAGGAACTATAAAACCAAATACAACGTGGCACTTCAACAGGGTTCCTCTATTAGTAATTTTACATTACTAAATAAGTACCCCTTTCAGGTCAACTGATAGCTGATTATCCTATAACCTCCCTTCATTGACGCCCCAACTCCTCAGTAATTTCAATCCTCTGAGATTCTTCCATACATACTATTGTCAGTGGTTATTAAATTCTCAACTTTTTACCCATCCACAAGAGACTGTGCAAAGATATCTAAGGGAAGTATGAGTTCAGCTTGCTGTCCAAGGATTATTTTGGAAGAAACATTAGCGGCTGTCCCAGCCTGGCGCTTATATCTCATTTGAAACATCTACTCATTCCTGACCAACAAAGAAAATTTCAATAAAGTACTTTTACTGGTTTAACAGCAGTGAGCTCCTGGGATTGTCAAAGTGCTCAGTCTTTTCCGAGGAGAGAAGGAATCAGCAGCTCAAATATAATTAACCTTCCATTCTCAATGCAAACTGCCACGCACAGGAGCTCTGCAGTCTATTAGTGAAGTTATAACGGCCAACAGGCAGAGGCAAAATTGGTCAAAAAGTTGGCTGCTGCTGTCATATTTTTAGAATTATGATTAATGACACTAATAATGTGGATGATTACTGATATGTGTATCTCCTGCAGTTTATCATATTGCACTGGCTGCCTACGTCCACAATAAACATGATGCTATCATTTACCTCTTTATTGAAGGCAATCCTTCTCTTGAAGGAGCACATTCTAATTACTTTGTAATGTTTTATGTCTTAAACATTTTGCAGCTCTGGACCTTGCCAACTGCTTCATGTCTACCATTGATTAATTACAGAATGTTTAATCAAAATTTAGAACCTAATGCAGTCATTTATGAGTGTGCTGCAGTGCCAAGATAGTTAGGCTGCCGTCCCAAGCTTGGAGAGTGCTGGGTTCAAAATTAAATCCCAGAAATGTGGAAGATGCCAAAGATTTCACATTGAGTGATTTTAGTTTAAAATCTTACTTCAGTTGATGAATGACAGGCACCCACCCAAAATGAGAGGTCTTTCCTGTGCATGTATGTGTGCTTGTGTGTTCCCATTACATTTTTCTTCTTCTTTAAATGTCTTCATTTTTCCCTTTATGCCATTGTTGCTGCAGTTGCTTTTCAGTTCCTTTACAAGCCTTCCCTACTGCTAGAGCTCTTGCAAACACCAGTCAAGAGAATGTAGTTTTGAAGTGGTTAAACAAGTGAAAAATAATTTGCAGGGACAAATACATAAGTTTTTTTTTTAATGTGGATTTTTATGGTACTGTCATACAACCATTCACCGTTGAAGTTAAGTGTTTTTTTAATACCATTACTGAACTGCTGAAATGGATGCTAATATAGCTTGGAGTGCTAATGTCAAATACTGGTAATAAAAAAGACAGACTGCTGAATGAAATAATTTCAAGTAAAAAATAGAACAAAAGTGCTCTCACTCTCGCTCTCCACTTTTATTGAATTGGGACTGACTGAGCCAATTGCTTTAGAAGTCTGTAAAACACAATTACTAGTGAGCTGACTGACCCAGCAGTGCCCCTTCTGTGGCAGAAGAGACTAAAAAGGCTGCAGAATTAGTGCTGCTCCCCTATCTGGCTATCAGACCTGAGAGATGTCCAGCGCAGGATCTGTTATCCTTCCTGCCTGGGCCTGCCTCCTCCCCTCATGAAATTTTGATTCTCGGTCTTGCATAATGTATCTTCTGCTTGCACCTTCTTCTTCAAAAAAAGGGCTCATTTACCTTTTCTAAGTGGGAATAAAAGTTCTTTTTCTATACATTGTGTTCTTAGATCTTTACCTACCAACACAGGTATATATAGGTCTTTCTTTCAATACACGCATCCACAGACACACACACACACATACATGTTTGAGTTATTTTTATTTCCGCATTTTGTGCATTAAACACAGAAGTACAATGTAAGATTTATAGGCAGCAAAATTAACTATGTCCCATTTGTATTTTCAGTTCTAAGTGGCTGAAGTGTAATTGCTTTTTTATTTTGGCAAAACAAAGACGAGAGATTGGGAGAGAGAGGGAGGAAAAGGGGGAGAAAGGAAAAAAAATGTATTGAACTGGAAGCAGGCAGCACTTTTCCCTAGTTAATAAAATAAGCAATAAAGTTTGCAAAGCACTAGAATCAAAATCAGTAACATTGGAAATAACAACTTATAAAAGTTATAATTTACAGCTTATATTTCAGACTCATATAGTTTGACACAGACACACAGTTTAGGGTGCTTTTTTTCCCTTTCTCTTAAAAAAAAAATCCCAACCAAAAATCAAAGTGACAGCAAAAATACATTATTACAGTCCCATCCTTTCTTCCTCTCCACCCTCTCTCCCCCATACAAAATGAACCACTTTACATTTATACACAATGCCAACAAAGTCCTGCAATCTTTTCTTTTTGATGGTAGCGTACCTTTTTGGCAAATATAAAACTCTTTCATTTCTCTTCCAGGTCCATTTATATGAAGCTTGCAGGTGCCTTATGGCAAAAATGTTAAATTATTCCTTAGACAGATCTTTTTTAAGTAATGCTTTTCAGGGCAAGCTTAAATGTGAAATAAGCTCTTAATTAAAAAAAAAAAAAAAAGAAAGAAAAAGAAAAAAAAAATCTTGCTTAGCACAAGGCAAACTACTCATTTAAAAGATGTTGCTGGGAAGTGGGAAGCACTGCTAAAAGCCTTAGATTTTCTTTAGAAGTGGTGGGCTCAAAACTTCTGTCAGGAAATACCCAGGGTTTGCCATTAAAAGATCAACATGTAAAGTGCCACAAGTGGTATCACACCTGAGATGTTCCTGTGTTACGTCAGGTACCAGCAGAACATCCGAGGTATCTCTAGTGTCATTGGAAACATTTTATGTGTACCTGCTGGACATGAATGAGTCGTTTCTACTATAGTACCTACAGTATAATATCACGCATACTGGTACATGGTGGCACAGCTGGCCATCTTTCCTGAAGAGAGGCAAAGGGCAGAACACTGAGTATTGCAGGTCAGGATTAAGGGGCAGTGAAAAGCTACGCACAGCATCTTGCAGTGCACTTGCAGTGCTTATACAGTACAGTCTCTCCTTGACCCTGCTGAGTATTTAACTCTCATTGATAACTCTACATCTCTTCCTTCAGGATTGCCCTTAGATAAGTAGTCAGCAGTCTGGTTATCTTTCCTTTTTACTGTTTCTAACTGCACAGTATACTCCTGCAATTATACGCTCTACTTTATGAATTTGCTATTACTCCCTGTCATGTTTGCTAACCACTAGGAACTTGTATAACCATGAAAAGACGTCACAGATTTAGAGAGGTTGGGTTTGGGGTTTTCTTTTCCCCAGGGCCCATAAATCGCCAAATATTTTTGAGTAAGATCTTTTTACTATGACATGTCATCTCACCTGTTTGTTGCAAACCCGCCTTCAGGTCAGCGCCTCAGACATCGGTGGCTACAGCAAAAGGCTCCCTGTAATTCTTAACCAATCTGTCTGGGCTCACTAGCCAAGACCTATCTTGTCACAAACCAAAGGAAAAGGAACCCAAATTAGCTTTGTTTTACTATTCCTATCGCCTGCTACATAATTACACTTCAAAAATTATCCCACGACCTCACAAATGCTAGGAATGACTGTATCTTTGGGATGATGCCAATTGTGGACAACATCTACCTCTGTCTAGATATAATGACAAGACTGGCACCCTATCCTCCTGTCTTGGTTTCAGCTGAGAGAGTTAATTTTCTTCACAGCAGCCAGTATGGGGCTGTGGTTTGGGTTTGTGCTGGAAGCAGCGCTGATAGTGCAGAGATGTTTTTGTTGTTGCTGAGCAATGCTCACACAGAGCCAAGACCTTTGCTGCTTCTCACACTGCCGTGCTGGTGGGATGGCTGGGGTTGCACAAGAGTTTAGGAGGGGAGACAGCTGGGACAGCTGACCCCAACTGACCAAACGGATATTCCATACCATATAGTGTCAAGCTCAGTTTATAAGACGTTGAGGAAGAGGAAGGATGGGAGGGTAGCAGTGTTCACAGTGATGGCGTTTGTCTTCCCAAGTCACCATTACGCGTGACGGAGCCCTGCTGTCCTGGGGATGGCTGAACCCCTGCCTGCCATGGGCAGTGGGGAATGAATTCCTTGTTTTGCTTTGAATCTAGGGGCAGGAGCACCATCATCATTAAGGAAAGAAGAAAATGGCCTCACCTACAACTAATATTTGGCTAGGCCATAAGATATGATCTAAAATTTGCCTCTTCAGGTGACAATTTCTCTTTTCAGACAGACAAGCACAGCTAACAAATGAATGCATCATGCATGTATATATGGCGTCATTTACCTCACTACTTAATGTCCTTCTCTTTCATTGAGAGCTGCAGTTCCAAAGGGCAGTAAACACATGGCTATTCCTCTCACAGATGTGTCTCCCTTCCCCTTCCATTATTTCTCCCCAGACACCTCCACTTGAGAGTGCTACATCTCCCAGGCTGTCATGCCTTGTTCCATTTTCACGCATCCAGGCTTTTGGGAGTAGTGCCCTTGTGCTACCTTCTATCTGAAAAGCAGAGCTTCCTCCACTGTAGCAGAAGTCTTTTAGTCTTCTGCTGCTAAAAGAATAGCTAGAGCCTTTCTCTGCAGGAACTAAAGTAGGTAGGTGTTTTGGTTACCCTACTTCCAAAAGACTCTAGGGAAGATGGGAGACCTGTTTATGGAGAACAACTTTACATTTACTTAGATAAGTGGGAAATATTCAATTTTCTCCCAGTCTCTGGAGAATGCATAGGGCCCTAGGGGCAACCAGGATATTATGAATAAGCATTCACATTCTCCTGTCTTCCCAAAAAATATCCTTCACCAAAACATACAGAATCTGCAGAGGAAACTTGGGGAAAACAAATTAAACATTTACATTATTTGTCACAACATGTAGCAGAGATAAATATTGCTCAGAGCATGTGGTGCTTTTGGCTAGTATTTTCAGTGCTTTACTTATGGTTACCAGCTATCTTAATCTTGGTGTAGCAGTTTATTTAAATAACTTTTCAGGTCACTGAAAAGTCCTTGATGTGTTTTGCAAGTTCACACAAAAATGAGACTTCTTGCACCGCACAAGAAACTGTATTCTCACTCTTAAAGTGAGACCATTTTTTGTACCAAAAGAGACCAAGATAATGAAGGAAACAGATAGTTTTGAAAAACAACCACCATCTCCAACTCAAACCCAAAACAAGTGGATATGTGTAGTTGAAAATGACTCTCCTCCATGCCGGAGCTGATCTGGCAATCTTTACTCACGTAAGTAGCCTCTTTAGGGCTTGTTTTAATTTATTTCTTTTCTTTCAAATAAGGATAAAAGCCTTCTAAAGAAATTGTTCTATGCATTCTAGTTTTAATTCTGCTTCTCTTGTTCACATTGGTGAGTATGCAATGTGACAGGCAGTCTGTGTTCAACATGACTACTCATGGAAGAGGTTAGCACTGTGTTAAGGGTGGCACAAAATGTTTCTTTATGATCCAGTTTCTCTTGGGTAAGGAAGAATTATGTGAACATTAGCAATGACACACATCTTAGTGTCTGCAAGAGGAAACCTAATGGTTCATACAATTGTATTGGATATGCAGCTAGTCTCCTCATGAACTGCACCATGTCCAGACACAGTAGTATGGGTGTAAATATGTTCATATTTTTAAAAATGTATAAAATAGCTCTTTTGTCTCTACAAATGGTTCATCGAACCCATAATGTCTTAAAACCTGATTTCCTTGTTCTTATTGGAGGAAATTCAAGCTGTATATGACGGCTAATTATACTAGGGGAAATATACTGAAAGTTCTCATGGACTGGTGTGAAATACCTTATTTATTGGAGCTATCTGTTCCTAGAACTAAGTGCATTTATAGGAAATAATTCTCTAAAAATTTTTCTGCAGAAGATTCCAAGCATAGTAGGATGATGAAAAAATGGGTGCTGTTGTGTCAAGGAGGTGATAACAGGAGGCAAGTAGCAGCTTTCTCACATCTTCACCTTCCTTGATAATGTATGCAGTGGCTCATCATAGGTAACTGATGTTAATTTATTCAAGCACACCTGTACAGGGCTGGAAGTCAGGTAACCAGACAAAAAAAAAGTATGTCTCTGCTTTTTCAATACAGCTACCCAGAGGCCTACATCTGCACAAATTTAGTTCTGGAGACATCAGCAGGTTTTAATAAACTACCTACAGATGTCTTGCTCCATACAAATCAAGGAGTTTACATGTTTAAATCTGGACTGATTTAACTAGCAATCAAGTGGCATGATCACACTTGGCACCAATAGTTGCCTCATATTTATTTATAAGTCACCCTAAGCAGATATTATTTTGTTTTTAAATTAATTCATGGAGCTCAATCACCTTTCCCATCTTGTGGAACACACACACACACACACGCACGCACACACACACACTCACTTTGTGAGAAAATACAAGAGAAATCTGAGCAATTAATAGCCGTACTTCACTAGCAGAAAGACAAAGTGAAAAGTTCTTGCTTTGTTCTTCTGAACAGGTACACTGAGAATTAATGTATTTTGCATACATTGAGAGAAAGAAAAAAGTGGTAACATATTGTTACTAATGCTGTGTCCTATCTCAAGAAACACAGATTTTAATAGTGCCAGTACTAAGCTGAAATGGCAATTTAACATGCACTAAGGCTGACAGAGAAGATGGCTGTATTTCTCCTTAAGATCTGACAGTAGCTTCTCAACAAGACTTACTGAAGGCAGAAGGTCCACTCGTCTCCTGTTTCATCAGTGCTTTTGACCACAAATTTCTTGGCTCTTAAAGGTGAGAGCCATAAATGAAGCCAGTGGCTCTAAGTTTCACCTTCCAGACCTTCACCTCTGCATGTGCTCTCCAACAGAGTCTTAGATGAAACTTTGGCATTGCTGTTCTTTGGACAGGAAGTAACTATTCCCTCCTCCCATCTGCATGTCTCATCCACTGCTCAGGATCATTCTCTGAGCAGCTACATCTCAATGCTAGCTTCAAGAACCAACCACACCTATCTCTTTGTAAGGCAAAATCAGCATCTGCTGGGGCAGGACTCACAGATAGGGATGGGAAGCAGATACCAGGGGAATCTTAACCACTGGGGACACAGACCCTTTCTCCTCACTCACAGGACAGATCTCCTCTCAGCCCAGAGAGAATTTGCTTTACAAGGACAGTTCTTCCCATTGAAGTGCACAGTTCTCACAGGAACTTTTCTTCCCACCTCTCTCTTTTCCATTTAAAAAATTATTCGGAAAAGATGTCTATCTGTTCAAAAGGAAGCTTATGACATTACTTCTGACCACTGACATAATAATTTTTAATAGTCTCTTTTCCTATTTACTTGCCATTGCCTTCTTGCAACTAGATCTAGGCTGAACATTTTGACTTTAGAAGAAAGGACATTTGTAGTAAATGCAGAAATAGAAGTAGATGAACAGCTAATTCAGGAAGTGGCTGGTGAAGAATGGGAGGAAAAAGTGGTTTGCACAAGTGTGGTCCTTCCAGCAAAAGACAGATAGGCAGACTTCTCTGTGTGGGGAAATGATCAATGATATAGGTATGTATAAGGTTGTTTTGATGAGGGATGCTACTTGTAGCCAGAAGATGATGAAAAAAGGCCCTTTTGAAAAAAAAAGAAATCTAGGCTCAGTGGAGCTTGACTACCCAAAATTCATTGAAGTGTTGAATTTTTAGGGGGGAAAACAGAATTACTGGGTCATTGACCATCAGCGCTGGCAGTCTGCTTTGCCTTCCTCTTCCCTGTGTTGAAAAAACACGTGTGAGGTGTGATTCCTGAATATTCCGGTTATCTTGACCCTAATTTACAAGGATAGCAGTGTTTAGTCAAAGATCTCAGAAGATATTCCAACCTTTATGGCAGAAGGATATTTATAAAGGAGTTGACCTTGGCACAAATTACATAGGAATGGTGAAGCTGGATTTAGGCAACGCTTAACGAAAACTGCCAGAGGATACATTCCACAATGGAAGGTTGCAGCTGTGATCAAAACCCCTTCTTCAGTCAACGCAGCACTGAGTTTGCTCCTAACATGGCCTCCTGCCTCTGGTAACCAGCAGTTTATAACAGTTACACCCACTGTCAACAAATTGGAGTTCTGTGTATGTACAGGACAGAGGGAATATACTCAAACCTTTGATTAACTAGAATTGCATTGGAAAGAGTCTGAAGTTGTATCAGATGGCTCTAAAGGAAACAAAAAGGATCAGCCAATGTTATCTATCTCCACATAAGCTTGTATATTTTTTTTTTGGAACATAACTAGAGTTATGAGTGTCAGACCTCTAACTAGTTAGAATAGAATTAATAATCATATTAATACAGTATTAGTAATATGATTAATAAAATTACTAAAAATACATACAATAACATCACAAGACTCTATAAGCTATGGAATAGCTAGCACTGATTTCATGCAGAAGATAGTAGTGAAAAATTATTTAATTTTCATTTTCAGAGCAAAGAAGTTCTAAGCTTCTCTAGCTAGTCACAATGCAAGCAAATCACAAAGACTTTTTATAATGTGTACAAAATCGAACACTAATACATGACAAATATTATCCAGGAATTAGTATTATGTGCTTTAGGTATCTATTTCTTATTTCTTCTACAGCAATTAATAGCAAAATGCTTCTGAGCTTTTAAGTGAAATTGATTTAAGTGGCTGGAAGAAGTTCTCACTTTGCAATGCTATTAATTTAGTCATTCAGTTATCTATGAGGTGCTCTCCATAATCTGAAGAGCTAGAACTTGTATACTTAGGTAATGACTCTCTCTCAAATAAATGTACATATTCAAAAGGAATATCAGCCAAAAATAAAAACAAATCAAATGGAAAAATCTTTAGGGCAATTAAAAAGTTTGCAGAGAGAAAAAAAAAAGAGAGAGAATATGTTAATTTAATTTTTACTTCCTATCTTCTTTAAAAGAAAACAAACAAACCTTCATTTTTGAGGAAATATTAGAAAATAATGTTCAAAATGTTTACTTAAATCTTTCATCCACTTTCTTTTTTATGTTGTACCTATACTTTCATTTCTGCACATTCTAGACATTACATTTCTGGATAAGAATGGATAGTCCAGAGAAGTGTGAAGATTTTTCTCACTCAAGTATCTGAAAGAATTATCAAGAACCATGAGAATATAACTTGGTTCTTTCCAGGCATTTCCAGGTAACTGTTGCAAAGCAAGAGTGCTAATGAACTTACTTACAAAAACTTTCAGACTGGGCGCACAAATTGTACCACACATTTAAGTTTTTTGAAGTGTATAACCACTCTTAACTCTTTGCCCTTAAAGATTATACTATGCCTATGAATTTCTTTGTCCCAAGTGCAACACAAGTGAAACATACTCTGAATTCTACTAGTGGAATGATATAAAAAGATGGTCTTCTGCCTTACAAAACTCAAAATGATATGTAAATAATAATTTTATCTTCAAATATGCAGCCTGCCTTTTAAGTTCTTGAATCAGATTTTTATTTTATTGCTTGCTTTCAACAAGCTTAATAGGAGTATCCTACATAGTTCACAAAATATTTTTAAAATGTGCCCTTTTTAAACGTTCTTGTTGCAGAAATATTTTACTTACGTCATCACAGTAATCTCTTTCTTAGAACATATAAAATGTTACTATGTTAACTTTATTATTAGCATGATCTATCAGTGGATTCCTGCTGAAATTTAAGATCTCGCATACAGTGCTGAATCTTAAATCTAGCCACTTCTTACTTCACGTGCTGAATGCAAAGCTGTTTTGCTTAGTACGTGACTGACTTTTCATATTTCACTTGAAGAAAGAGATCATCCAAGTCAAATTCTTGACTAACAAAACCTGTGCAATTTCAGGATCTGAAAGGGGTTGCACACATCTAAGCTCAGCATAGATTATGCCACTGACTCAGATGCTTCCCTTGGCAAACTCAAGTCTCACCAAAGTTATCAGGATATCCCAAGAAGGGACTCTTAAGTTAGTTTTATCCTGCTTCATGTCCAGTGGTTTCAACCTACCGAAATGCAAACTTTCTAGATTGTCCTTCTTAGGTGTTTTTAACTTGTATTCTTATGTATGTTCCTATTTTTCTGTTTAGTGGATATCCTAAGTGGTAACAGAATACATTTGGGGATGGGACTTTCCATCTAAATACTGAATTTTGGCTCCCCAGTATCCTCAACACTAACTTGCTTTCATTTTATATGACATGATATATTCACTTTCAAACCACATCAATTTCAATGGGGAAAAAAAAAAAAGAAGAAAGAAAAGAGGAGCTGTGTGTGAAATATATAGCTAGGTTTAATTTCCTTCTTGTGTCTGCTGAATTTTTACAACTTAATGAAAAAATGTGTAACACAAGTAAAGGAAAAGAGATGATCCAATCTCACCATCACCCCATGAACCAGAGAGATTTTCTTATGTGACACTATGATCGTCATCACATGCAAGAGCTTTTATCCACAAGTATGAAATAACTGTGTTATCCTACCACCTTGACAAATTCCACTTATATTACATTTTCCTCAGGAACCAGAAAGAATAGTGTATGAAAAAAAAACCAACAAACCACCTAAGAGTTTAAGGACCAGCTGCTTCTGTTTAAGCCCAACTGTTTCAGTATTGATGCAGCATAGCTAGGACATGATGTCATCTGAAGGGCCAGCAGAATATACCCTGGTTGATCTTAAAAATATGTAGGGGTCTAGCCTCTCCTCTCTCAGTGCGCACAATTCCCATCAGTGGGGAAGGGAGTTGCTCACATGCAGAAAAGAAGATAAAGCTGACTAAATGACCATAGTGGATAGAGAGGTGTGCAAGTTCTACTAAAGAAAGAGACAACTATTTTCTTAATATTTACTTGTTCTTCCTACAACATAGCAGCTAGTTTTAAAAATTGAAAAGAAGAAAGAATTGTCTTCTAATGCTTCCTGTTTGCTTCTACATGACCCTGTGGGGATGACAACCATTCTCTTATTCCAGTCCTTCCGTTCTCTCTCTCCATCCATTCATTCAACTGTCCATCCACCCCTTCCCCTCCTTCCTAGTTCTATGGTTTGATATGCATGCATGAAAATATTTGTATTGTATATAATTTACTATACATTTAATAGAAGCTTTTCTTGGTTTAAAAGCTGCAGGGAGAAGACAATAAATGTAATAAAAGCTGCAGCTCATAAATAGAAGTACAATGCACATGTTCACAGGCACACAAAAAGAATAATGACATTTATTATCTAGCCAGTCACTTAAGAGGTTGGCACAATATATACCATTCTGAATGCCAGGCAACAATGAAAATCTTAAAGTGACAAAACCCTCTCAATGTCATGGGAACACAATTGTCACTTGTCATTACTGTGCATCTCTCTATTTCTTCATATATCCTAAACTGCCTATTCTTACATAATTCAACACATTTAATAATGTAGAAAATCAATTAATATTTACTGACCTGTCTCTGCTTCTCCGTGATGGGAACGCAGCGTTACAGCCAGCCACTGTGCAGACATGCATCTCTTTTAAATGAACATTTCTGTAGTGAAGCTTCACACTGTATGAACTCTTGAAACTTTTCTTGCACACATAGCAGATCTTGGGGTCAGGGCTGGAGCACATTTCCCCTTCCGGGGAGAACTTCTGAGGGCTGCTGTAGTTGAATGTAGAAGCGAAACTTTCATGAAGGGCAGCCATACTGGCACTGCCTCCATTGTACAGTCCATATTGGCTCATGTAGAACATATCATATGTAGGGTCTGTATACTCTTCCTTCACCTTAATGACATCCTGATTGGAAGAGTCATTGTGGTTTTCGTCTGGTCTGTCACTGTGCATCATAGATTTTTCACCAGGTTCATGGAGGCGATCATCGCCTTCCATAGATTCCTCACACAATTTGGGCTCTGACGACTCCGACTCATTTTCATAGTCTCTCTCATGCTCCTGGTCCTCTGATGTCATGCTGTCTGCCCTTCTTATGTCTGGTCTGGAAATGCATCTGCTTCTGTCACTTTTGGAAAAGTCTTTCACTGACAGACCTGGGCTCATTTCCTCCTGAGAATGGCAGTGATTGTCATGACCAATGTCATTCACCATTGTGCTGCTGTCATTCACTTCTTCATCTTCATCATCAAACTCATCGGCAGTATCGATAACTTCCTTTTCAATTTTAACTGGCATGCTCGATTTCCTTGGCTTCTTCTTGGGGGCAAGGTCAGCATTAGGCTCTGGGGTGGGCATCAGCACTGAAGGTACTGATGACTCTGAAGGAGGAGGGGGATGCTGCTCCATGCCACTCACTGCTGGTATTATTGGACTGGTAGGGAGTGAGGTCGGAGGGCTCACCATCTCTCCAGGAGTAAGTAAATTTCTGTAAAAAGGAGGAACAGGTTGGACAGTCTTTAAAGCTGGGAACACCAGTTGACTGGGAAGAGGGTTCTGCAGTACAGGATCTAGAGGGGGAGTGGTGAACCCCATTGGTGGACGCCCAGGGCTTGTTAAAGTTAGGTTGGATTTTGTACTTGCAATGACCGGAGTGGCGGCACCTGATGTAGCACGGATTAGATCTTTGTCGCGGTTATTCCTTAGCATGGGCATGTGGAGTCGGGGATTGGGATTAGCACTGTGGCGATTGCGGCTTCTGAGAGAGCTGAAGACCATGTTGCAGCCCTCAATAGTGCACCGGTGCTTGATTTTCAGGTGAACGGCATTGTAGTGGATTTTGAGAGTACCTTTGTCATAGAAAGTTTTGCCACATGCATTGCAAAACACTCTTCCTTTCCTGGAGGCTGACCCCATTCTCCTCATTCTGTGAATGCGAAATGAGGTTTTAGGGTGTTCTGGTTTTGATAAATCATTGACAGGCGTAGGCGTCTGAACAGGCGAGACGCAGGCTGGCTCAGTTTTGGGCTCAACGTTTGTGATGCTGGTCAAAGCATTCCTGCTGGATGTTTGCTCATTCTTGAAAGGTGTAGGGGAAACTTCAGATTCACTGCTCTCGTTATATTCATTTTGGGTCGTAAGGCTTGGTTCACGGAGCCTCATTGCCGGCTGTTCCAGCAGGAGGCCATTTGGAGGCAGCCCCAGCAGCGGAGCAGAGACTGGATTTATGTACTGGAACGGAAGCAGGAATGCAAGGCTATTCGGGATGTTTTCAAAATGATGAATGCTGGAAGGGTTGCTATTCTCCAGGTGAGCAAGGAGACTTGGGCTCCTGGTGCGATTATTGCTTTCAATAAAAGTCCTTATATCTGAATCTGTCTTTGAAGATGGCACAGCCACAGCCTGCCCTTCTTTTTCTTGAATTGCCATCAGCTCCACGATGGATTTGGTTTCTCCAAATCTCAGGAACTGCTGAAGGGTAATGATCTCTTCTTCCCTGGACATGATGGCCCAGCGGTCCAGCACCTTGCCTGCAGCATCCTAGAGGCCATATCAAAGAAACAACAAAGACAAACACAAAGAAAAAACTTATTGATTCTGCATAATTATTGAATTCAATAGAAGGCGCTCTGCTGCCTGAACATGAAACACTAAGTTCAAAAAAACAACATGGAAACAGTGTTAATAAAACTTGACCAAAAAATGCAAACTTTCTAGCCATGCAAATACAGTAATTAGAGTCACAGTCAGAAAAACAAATTGTGTTTAATAATGTCAGAGCAAACAAAATGTAGACCGTGGGGGTCTGTGATATAAAATGATTTCAATACTTTTATTTTAACAACAGTGATCTATGTACAATGCTACTGTTTAGCATTCATTAGTGTCAAACACGAACTGTTGCTGTGCACCCCATTGAAAAATATAGAAAACTGTACCTTAATCGCTATTAAATGGTGACACTATAAGAAAGAGCTAAATAAATGCATTTAATAGATTTGCTTCTTAAATGTAAGCAGACATAAGACTGAAGTCACTCATTGGCTATCTCACAAGAAATTCTGATGCAAGGCAAAAAGTCTTAAAACCAGCATATAATATTTGTACCTTACTCTTTTTTTTTTTGGTGACAGTAATACTGAAAAAGACATTAATTGTAAAGTTGTATCAAAAGGTAGAAATTGGAACACTGGTTTTAAGCATAACCAGACTATTACTAGCAATTGACTGTAAGCTTGCAATCTTGGTATGGTTTAGACTTAAGAGATCACTTTTTGCAGCCTTGTTACAAATGACAGTTAAAAATATGTAAAAAGTAAGCATCTGATGGATGTAGATAGCATAAATGTGTAAAAATGTTGTCTCTTAACATTGCCTTCTGATAGCAAGGGAAAAATCCAGAGAGAATACACATCAGTAATCACTAGACTATCTGTTGTTAAATATACATTAAAAAGCATTTCACACTTTCATTTTTGCTAGTAAGCATGAGATTTGCCTGAAGGTAGAACTTAAAAATTCTGCAATGTAATGTCAGGCAATCCATTCCAGCATGTATTGATAAAAACATATTAAAAATAATTATATAATGAATACATCATTTTATTGGCATCTTTCCTTTTGGGCAAATGCTGGACATAACCTCAGCATGGTAACTATAACCAACAAGCACTGTTGCAGGCCATCAAACCAGAATTATTCCAATGCTTCCTCATGCGTTAAAAAGTTTGAAAGCCTTGCAAGATACTCCTTTGTACTGTCTCTGATCTTTTAAAATCGTGAATCTCAGCTTCAGAGCCTTATGTGAACACTTTGGACTACAGACTACTGCAAGAATCACAAGGTCTTGTTTGATTATGAAGCCTGCAAATACCTCTCTCTCACCCCCGGTCTTATTTTTTAATGTATTTTATTATCTTCAGAATTCAGAGGACTGATTCTTCTCTACTCTCACATTTCCTAAACTACTGGAAAATGCAATTTACCTCTAAAAATTAAGTGTACATTTATTTGATTGCAGCTGGTTTTACTATTTCAGATCTGATATATGTTACCTCTCCGGATACGAAGTTAATGACAAAGGTCAGTGCCATGTGTATTTCAGTACCTTAGATGCGACTACTAAAGAAAGGCACCAACCGCACATGACCATTCACAATCAAATCTTACAAGACTATGAAATCCTCAACAGCAATTAATCTTACCCAGCTCACCCAGATGGAAAGCCCCAGAAATCATTTCTATGCAGAAAACGTTCAGTATATATTTACACAGTGATGAAGGAAACACCATGATGCAGATGCTGGTCCTGGTTTCCAGCGTTAGTCAGGAAACCTTTGGACACCTTTAAGCGCTGTGGACATCTCTAATTTCTATGGTCTCCCAGTCCTACCTGTCTGATGGAGCACTATTTTACAGCCAGTCAGTGCTATCTAGTAGAAATAATACAGAGCATCAGAAAACCCCACCCATCAACAAAATAAAGTGAAGCAAAACAAACAAACAAAAACGGGGAAGGGGATGGAGGAAAAAAACCACCACTACCACCACAAACAAACAATTAATGGACAGGTTAGTATTTTAAGGCTTGGAGATGATGGCTTTTTCACATCAAACTAACTTTGGCTACTCTCCCCATGAGTGTGACCTAAAGCTTCTTACATCTACTTCTTCCACAAATTCCACCCAGCCATACCGACTCTACATTTGAGTAATTCCTACCTAGAACTGTAAAACTCGACTCAGGACCGATTTTGGTCTCTAGGCCTTTGCTGTAACCTCCGATCCAACCTATATGCACACTTTTCTAATCCCAAACCTCAAGTATTAGTTCCTTCTAACTGTAACTTGCATTGTTTGAAGATGGAAATAACATAGTCTAATTTACACTGCTTATATGGATTGAATTAGGATTCCTGTCTGCAGCCAGCTGCACTCTGCTTTGTAATGTACTACTGGTAGTAATTTGTTTTGTTTTTGCTTTAATTTGCAAATCACTCACAGGCTTATGTAACAGATGGATGCTTTACAAATACGGATATTTAAGTAAATAAAAATTAAATACAGCCAGCACCACAATAACTCATGAGAACAGTAGGTACAGACTCTCGTACGTAAGCGGAAGGTGGTGTCACAGAGCCCCTCACCTGGCAGCCAGCTCTTTGCATGCACAGAAGAGGCAGACATCATCTCAACGCAGGGGGCTCCCAATATGCGTTTGGGGGGTTACGTCACAGCTTAACCCGGAGAAGCTGGCAGTTGGCTACATGAGCTACCTCTGAATGAGACACCACCAGCCTTTGTTTCATTTAGTTGAAGGATTTGCAATGGGGAGGGCAGGACCTTCGGCAGCTGCTGAGTCCCACTGATCAGGGAAACTGGCGGTCAAGGGTATGATTGCCGCGGGGTTACCCTCGCTGTCACAGAAACAGCAGGGAATCAGAATGCTGCTCTTAAATGATCCCTGCCTACTCCTAATAGTCATATCAAGCTATATCTTGTTAATTTTGAGTGAGAAGTCGTTTGGATTTTCTCCCCCAGCAAAAGTAAAGAAAAATGGCACAGTTGCCTATATTTCATGGAAAACACACTACTTATGGATACTGTGTAGCATATGCTTCAATATTTACATAGTGATGGCTTTTCATAAATCATTGTAAGTGTATGTTATGCAAAACTAGATAAAGAGCGAATAGGAATGTCATTTTTTGATAAAACTTAAAATTAACAAAAAAATCTAACCATTATCCCCTTTGAATTAAGCTATAACTAGCTAGGGATCTCTCTGTATATGGTAATACTTGATTAGAGGTTCAAGTTCTTTCTTACATGTAATCGATTTCTTGTTTCTTACAATCTCTCACGCTAAATTTTCTCCCCAAAGCCATTAAATCATATCCACATTTAAATATTTCATGACAAAAGGTTCCAATTTGTATTACTTTTTTCAGCTCACAACTGATTAAGCCAAGCCTCCTGTGACAATGTGTACAAGGAAGTCAGTGAGTATAGAGATACCACTGCACGCTTACAGCTCTAAGCTAGGCAACGACAAGTTAAGCCCAACCCGTACAGCATACAGTGATGCTCTTCCTCCTTCGCCCATATGTTTTTTTTTAATTTTATTTTATTTTATTTTATTTTATTTTATTTTATTTTATTTTATTTTAATCATATTTTATTTTATCATATTTTAATTTTGTTTTGTGAGGGTAGCTCTCTTACAATTTCACATGGAGAAAATCTTTTAATCTCTAAATCTTATTAAATTAACCTCCGAAGATACAAGACATAATCTTGAATCTTTTTCTAACTCTAAACACACACTTGACTGCTATTTGTATAGATACGGGTTCACATACACACATACTACATTAGATCTATAAAACAATGCCATGGTTAATTCACTCTGAACCTGTCTGCTCATTTTTGCTGACCATATATTAGGAAGAGATGTGTCAGGATATGTTAGGGTTCATCTTGCCTGCAACATCTGGGTCAGATGGAAGAAGTGATGGGTGTCAAAATTATTATCTTGGATGATACAAACAGGCTACAACCGAATACGGACACAAAGATCACTCTAATTTTTAGGAGCTTAATTGGGGAGAACTGTGAAGATGAGTCTTCATTTCCTGAGGGTCTTTAGGCTTTACAGATTTCAAGCTTTCAATTCAGCTTTAAAACCTTCCAATTTAAAACCTGCCTATTTAGAAATTAAGGACAGTCTACACAAACATACGCTATAAACATATACTGTAAACCTTGAACTTTTGTTATTACATCAGTTTTATATTCTCACTTTGTGTGAAACTCCTGTGCCTGCACTACCTGCAGGTAATTTTGTATGACTACACTCACACAGATACATGGATGTACATACATAGATGCACCGCAGACTTTTTGCAGTTCTGTTTTCATCGTATAAATTAACTTCTTGGCATAGGTAAAATGTATATACACACCTGGCGGAATACATAGTGAGAGATGATTATACAAGAGTCGAGATCAATAGAAAGGTTAAAAAAAAATAAAATTGCTTCTTAAACAAGCCTTATGTTCTGGGAAGCACTCAAGGATTGTTTTTGGGCACTATAGTGATAATTTCTGAGAACTACTCAAAATTATATAGAAAATCACATTGCTAGCTTTCATATTTTAGCAACTTTGCATATGCACCATGACCTGCTGCTTTTTGATGCATGTCAGCTAAGCATCCATGTTACAGAATATTACATAGATATATGTTTGATTAAATAATTAAGCAAGCCTTGTGTTTATCACAAATCTTTCTTGAATAAGCTCCTCTTAAAGTGATATATATTTCCTAGCTGATCTCAAAGAAACATTTTGAGTGCAGCTGTAACAGTTGAAAAGCAGACAAAGATATTCGTTTGGTCATACTGTAATTGCAGAGGATGGTTTTAATTAGGGTGTAGACAGAAAAAAATTCAACATTTGTTTCTAATGAAGAAAAGCCTACATAATTTCCATGATTTAAGGTTTGTTGTTTTTGTTTGGCTGAATTTCCCAGGAGCATCTCCTTGCTTCCCAATTAATTTTCAAGCTGTTACACTATGGGTAGTCCTACTACTGCTTCTGTGGTAAAAGTCACCAAAAGTGTGCAGCAGCACATTCACTCACATTAGTACAGATGGAGCAATGTGCAACACCTCTTGCTCGTTTTGGCTAACTCCCACTGACCTCAGTAGGACACAAGTAAACCCCATATCTAGTTTTTCATAGAAATATACACTCACACATACTCATTTTTCTGATAGGTGTTTTTACCATGATGAACCTAGCTCATCTTTGCTCCTGTAACCATGAGAAAAAGGTGTGCATACTTGCTTGCTGTGATGATACATGTGCAACTGATATGAGATTTAACACACCCAGCCTGCAAAGAGCCATGGTTAAAATTTTTTACCCTCATCTGTCACTTCTCATCCACCTCCCACCAGCCCCCCCCTCTTTACCAACTGAAGCCATATGAAAACAAACTCTTGTTTAAGTGTCAGCAGTCCTTTCCTTGAGTTATACTGCTGCAGCAGGAACAAACACAATGCAGCACTACTGAGTTCTCAGTCAATAATGGAAATCTTTATCTTTTGGCTTCACTGCAGCCTTCACTCTACTAGAAAAATCAAAAGCAATAGATCTTCTTTCCTTCTGACCCCCCGTTTCTCTTACCTGTTGGACTTGTTTTCTTTGCCCCAGAGACACAGGGTATGCATGGGGATTACCAGCATGTTACAGCAAGGAAAGAGAAGAAGCCTGTCTTTCCCCAAAAGTATCACTGAAAATGGAATTGGCAGTATGTATTCAAATGAAGAGTAACACGAAAGAGATTTTATTACTTATAGGCATGCTTATATTTACTTTTGCTGCCAGGTTTGTAACGGTACTTGCTCTGGTTCTTTCTTTGACTCCAGGTCTCCATATGCATTCAGCAGCAAAAATCTTTGTGTTTTGACTAAAAGGACCCCCAAAGACCTTTGCAAACTTTACTAAGGGATATTGTAGACACTGGGTCAAATCTGGCTGCACGATAGATCCAGGGTAATTGCAGTTTAAATCCGGAGTAATTCCACTGACCATGTTGGAAAGTAATTTTGACATAACTCAGTCCTGAAACATGATGTGGAGCCAAATCTGTTTGAATATATACTGGGGGTGTACCACCATGGTGGAGCACAGCGGCTGTGTAACGACGCACAGGAGCACTGCTCAACGGTTTTGAAGTGAAAGTGAGGAACACCATGTCCTCCTGAAACTGCAGATGGAACGTAAGGAGGTGGAATGCAATAACCGCAGCTGAAACCCAGCCAGGATACTGCTGTTAACCACCCACGCTCTCACTGAATGGCCTACAGGGTCTTTACTGACCAAAAGTATGCAGGTCCTCTGTTTTATATCTCATCCCAAAGACGTATGCCAGCAGCACAGACCCCTGCACAAGCAACCTGCTGGAGTGCTAGTTATGGACTAATTTGCAGGAAGCAGTATGAAAGTACTGGATCTGCAACACATGCCTCTCGGGAACTGAACTTCCTCACAGGGCACCCCAGCTGCAGAATGCCTTTTCATTTTTCAGGTTCACCAACCCTAAAATAGATTTGAAAGCGTTGCCCTGAAAGATGATGACGCTCTGTCAAATGCCAGCTACAAAGCATCCATGCAAACTGGTGGTAGGCGAGAGAGTCCAACTGTTTTCAGAAAAGAAACATTAATTTGAACTCTCTCCTGCTCTTCATGCATGCGTATTCACCTCTGAAACTCCTAAAACTATTAGGATGCAAGGGCACTAGTTTTAAATGCTTCTTCTGATTTTTAAAACATATTGGTTGACTTTTGATAAAATATTCACTTTGTTATGGAATGCTCTTGATTATGGACCAGATAAGAATGTATAATTCACAAGACAATTACTTTTTTTTTTTCCCCCTGAATAACACTGCATACAGCATTTTTATTTTTAAAGGTATGATGGATCACTGTGAGGATATTATGTATTTAATCACAGCAGGTCAAGCTTCATTTAATCATAGCAGCTACATCAAGCCTCTTTACAATTGTGTGGCACAGACAGAGCCGGATACTCTTCTTGCACTTCCCAGTTTTACAGTGGTATCCCTGCCATGACGCCAACAAAAGTTGCTTTGATTTACAACTGTCATGTTGGTGACAACTATTAAATGGCAAAACCTGTCACTAACTGATAATAGCAGAACTTCTGTTAGCATGGATACACACTGATTCGGTAGCTCTGAGAAGATTCAAAGTCGTCTTTCAGCAGCTGTCATTATCTCATTATTTCATATTTATTTTGAAATACCAGTGCCACTTCTCAAGTATTTTGCCCCTTTCTTCCCCCAAGAACTGTACAAATTTTCAAATGCAAACATTTATTCCCTTCATCATCCTTTCTGGTTGAGACTTTAAAAATATTTATAAATATTTTCCTAAATGAAGAGTTAATGTGAGGTGACCAGATGCTTCATGGTATCTGCTCACAGAAACATTTTTAATGTACACTAAAGATGAGGCATTTTTTCTCACATTCATCAAATGGTAGAATATCAGTATTTTACAGAAATTAGGTATTCAAATTCCTTAAACAGCTTTGAAATCCACAACCTTAGACCCTAAGAATAGAGGAACATTTGACACCTTTGCTTCTGTACAACCTGTGAGAGTGGAAAATTTATTGAAATGTCTCTGAAGAAGCTTTGCCACTAACTTGTGGCAAGTAACAGAGTGTTTGCCCTTAGGCAGACATGGCTCCTAGCGGCAATCAAACCACCAAGCACACGGTGTATGAAGGTAAAAATTTTAGACTGTATGAGGTGCCATGGGGACTTTCCAGGGCAGAATGTAAACAGAGACCGAAACATGGCAAACCACTGAAATAATTCTACCTATAAATTAACTTTATAACACAATTTTGCATGTAAGAGGGTAGGAAATACCCAGCATGCACATAACGCACATAGCAATGATTGACTTTCATACTCACTTTCGCCAGTTTTTGCATATATAGTTGCCCACTTTGGTATGCCATGTAAGCATATTTGCCTTTATACTATCAGTCCCGGAAATCACGCGTGGTTTTACCGTTTGGTGTCAGTGCTGTGTAACTCACTGAGAAGGAAATTTATGTTTTCTATGCTCTGGCAGTCTTTCGGTAAATTTAGTAAGCTACTTAAGCCTCTCTTTCTGAGCCTCAGTTTCACCAACACTGAAAGAATGACACGTAATTTTTATGAGAAACAGGAAACTTTCACAAAGAGCACCGATGAGGTATTGTATTTGCAATACACATAGTCACAAGAGACACCCAGGCTCTCTTCAGCCAAGATCTTCCCCAATGCACAATGTGGTAATACAGACAAATCATTTCTGACATGCTTGCTCCATCTAACATGGACTACACCAAAAGCAGGGCAAGAGATCTAACAGTAAAGCCAGCTGGTCCTTTTCTCATTTTAAATCTAAATCGACTAAATCCATAACCCTAACTGGAAAATGTAAGCTACAAAGCTGAGTCTTCCTAGGCTTGTAAGTAAAAGTTCCAAAGAAGTCAGTAAGAAATTTGCCTAACCAGGGGCATTGTAAGGAACTGAGAAGTTGCCCAAGGACAGAAACATTGGAGTAAAAGTGCCAATAAGTTATATTCATAAATTGGATTTCATTACACCCTTGGTTTTCTGATTGAACCCAAATTGTGCCTCAATAAGGGGATTAAACTGTACTATATGCTGGGTATATGAATGGCAGCAGAACTGGGAGATTGATTTCCATCTTTAGTATTCATTAGGGGACTGTGCATGATTACATGCAATATATACAACACGATCTTAATGAGGCCTTTTTCCTTTGATTGTTTACCTAAAAAATTTACACCAAAACCCACAGCTTTGTCATACCAATGTGGCAATGTGATGCAAAAAGGAGACAGCAGGGTGCAGAAGTGACACCAAAAAGGCAAAGGTCACTGGAATATGAAAATACTATGGGTCATGATGTGAGCTATCTGTTTGCACGTATTAGAGGCACTGAAATGCAAAACAAAGTGGGGGAAATTATATTACAGTGTACAAAGTAATAATAACTGTGCCTGCACGTCTTAATACCCTCTTGTCCCAGCAGTCCTGACTTTCTAGGCAGCCCACTTCTCCACATTAACAGTAGTCATTTGGAGAGCAGCAAACGTGCCATTAGAAGCACTTTTACAAGTGTATATTCATCCACCAATTAGCTTAATGTGGCCGCTTTCTGCATATTTTCTATCCAGGCTTGCACAAATCTTATTAATATTTCCCCCTAGCGCTTTGACAGATTACCTTGTCATTATGCATCCTGGAGCCTTTTAAACAATATGGGTAAACTACTGTTTGCGAGGTTAATGACAATTATCCCCTAATTACTGCATAAGTCACTCAGTCCACTTTATCTCATAGGCAGGGTTCTGCTCTGTGTATCTGCCATTGTGTCACTGTAAATGAATCTTGTATAGCTATGTTTATCTGTCGTTGCCTTGTAAATTACACTGACAGAAGAATGAACAAATTACTGTGTGTCATCACTTAAATACGGCTTCTGATAAAAAAAAAGTCCCACAAGAACAGCGCTTGAATTTTAGCCTCATCACAATTAGTGAACACATATTGAATGTTTTAGGAGACATATTTAGAAGGGGATGGGACACAGTGTGGTGGAAGAAGGCTCTGAAGTGGTAAGCCTAAGGGCAGTAGAACAGAAGAAATACAGAAAGCTACAGTAGTAGTAATTCCATGATCACCTCCTGAGAACTCTTCTGCTAATTTAACAGTTGATAGATGAGCCAGTGATATTTTCCAAACAATCTCATATTCGGGTCTGTGCAGAGTTCCACAATTTCTGTTGTTTCTGACCACAGCCACATAGGATATTTTTTTTTTTAGTTGATAAATCCAAACACAAGTTGGCACAGATGTAGCATCCATAAAACCATAGGCAATGCTAGTTTTATGGGTGCATTTCAGAACAATATCAAAGAAGATTAATAATTTGGATTGTGTCTGCCCTGACCAGTCCCAGTGACTCCAATAGGACTGCTCTGAGCACAAGCCAGGGAAGAGTCTGGCAGGCAGCACCTAAGTCAATGTATTGATTTAAAAAAAAAAATAAATAAAAAAAAATAGCACATTGCCCACTGTTTTCCACAGTGCCTGCACTTTGAGTCACCTCCTTGGTGTAATTAGGAGTTGAACAGAGGTAGAGAAAAAGTTCTGAGTTCAATTCACCCTCTATGGATTGAGGTAGTTCTCCCTCAGGAGAGGAAAGCAGAATTGGCACATATCGACCTACTGGTATATTCCATTTTCTGAAGCAATTTCAAGCCACAGTTAGGCGTACTCTACTGGTAGGACATCACTGCGACCAGATGTGTCCTGCTTTGAGAAAGAAAGTTGACTTGTTATTGACCTGGATTCCTTCTTTCACCAAAGACAGCTCAATGACTTCAACAAGAGGCACATAGATAGTCAGTGCTCAGAGGCAAAACAAGTCTATGGTAAAGAATGTTAAAACAACAGCTGCTTTTAAAATAATGCTCCTTCCTATATTGGGTCTTGTAGAGGTAACTGATTGACAGCCCTGGGAATCATGGTCCTCTACAAACAGTATGACAGAGGCCATGTATTTCCACTCTGTCTTAGGAAGGTCCTTTCTTGAGTCAGAGAAGACCTTTTAGTACTGCTTTTGGATTGCTGGCAATCACACTAATTGCAGAGAGTTAGTAACCAGTGTGCTTCTTATTGTGACTCAGACTACAAATTTAATTCCCTCAAGCTCGATGCAGTCACAGCACGCGAACTTCCTCTCACCAGCGGCTTGAGCAGAAATGGAATCCTCTCACTCTACCTCAGATCTGACATTTAACTCTTAGAACAAGGGTACTTCTTTGCTTGCCAGGTAAATGGATGATTCATGGAGCGAGATGCTCTTTTAGCTGCTTAGATGAAACTGCCTGCTGCGTAGCTTGCACAAAAACCAATGCATAACAATGGGTATGTCAACCCTGCATCCTGCAATGAAGTTGCACAGTAATGCATTTTACCAGCGTTCGGGAAACACTTTATACACATATATATCATACTTTCACAAATGATATATGCATTGATATGATAATGTTACATACTTGCATATTTAAAATGTATTTTATTTTGCACATCTCCTTGTTCAGCAAACCTTCCCATTTTATACACAACCTAAAACATGTTCAGCACCGTCTTCTAACCAGTGTGGCACAAACAAAATGAAGTCAGGATGACAACATGCAAATTGGAGCAGGATTATGATTCCTGAAGGGTAGCAATGTAAGACTATTTAAGCTGCTGCACAAAAAAAAGGAAATGTCAGAATCCTCCAGAACCTGGTGATTATTTACTGCAATTCAGCATGTTATACCAGCACTGAAAATCTCTTTATCACAGTAAAGTGTAAGTTTATTTTGTTGGGTTATGATAGTGTCATATCCAGGAGGAATGAACAGACTGAGATAGAACAAAATTACTGGTATTCCTGAAAAGAACAGTGATTTGAATGGAACATGGATGAGGACAGCGCTTCTCACCATGCTCTCAGTATAGGCTGGAAGGAAAAGCTGTAGTGAAACGGTAAGAAAATGTAACAGCCATCACTGCCAGGGATAACTGAAAAGACTGATCGATTTTGAGTAAGCACTACCTCAAGGGTTTTGGTCCCACTAGGATTGATCTTCGTGTCTGTCCTGTGTTCAGTCAATACAACTTTCAGCAGGGTATCCACTGCAGAAATAAATGGAAGTGCTGCAGTAACCCTCCACCCTCCCTCTAACAATGGTATTTTTTCGCTGTGCTGAAGGAATATGTGGCTGATGCTAAAGTGCTAGGCAGCAGATGGTTTAAAATGTTTAAGGACACAGAACACTGTTATTGTCATGTACAATATTATGTGGAAAAATGCGTTTCTAAATTATTAATATTTCTCTTGGAATTTGGAGGTTCTTTGGCCTCTGACCTTTGCTGAATAGCAGAGAAACTGCAAAAAGACAAAGACAAGTATTATATGCTCATAAGAGGTAAGTTGGCAGTCCCACCAAAATACCTGTTTTCTATGCAGCCAAATGTGGGCTCTAAATGCAAAATTAACGTTTGAGGACAGGGAAACACTGCTGACTGCTTCCGGGAAAACTGTGAGACTGATTTAACTGAACAATTTTTATGAAAAACTGTGGCAAAATAACAGAATGAAATTAGGTGACAGCTAAGAAAGCAGATAGAAAACACACAGTTATTCATGCCAGTTAGGGTCTTTAAAAAAATTCCATGTACTGTGCAGTTTTTGCTTTTGCACATTTTGGGTTTCATCAGCTTTCTTTGAACAATCTCTAGAGGTACCAAGTTACTTGCAGAGAACTCTGTTCATTATGCAACACTATTTACATGGATATTACTCAGTTTTGCTTTTAAATGTAAATCTTTTACATTTAAATGAAAGTATGCCCCTTTAGTCTAAAACTGATTCAAAAAGCTAAGTGATACTTTGTACGGACATAGATCAGCAGGTGGTAAAGGTAGAGGTAAGCAAGAAAACAATATAAAAATTAAAATGTGCATGGTGTTAACAAGGCAGCTCAGTTACAGCATACTTATGAAAGGAAATTCTGTAAAGGAACGTGAACATTTAAAATTATACTAAACCGATTATTTTTGTGTTTCAATTATTCATCATTTCCAGAGAATTTCACACTGTGGAGTTTTAGCTACCATTTTCACCTCTCAGCAACAGCATAGGAAGAACAGGAACACATTTTTCATTTGCAATTCATGTTGAGGAGGTCACCAGAAGATGATACATGTCAACAGTATGGACTGGACAGAAGAATAAGCAAGAGAATGCTAAATGTTGGAGATGAACAAGAGCCATTTGCTGGCCAAACTCTCTAGGCAAAACTTCCTTTTTCCAAACATAATGGAAGTTCTGCTTGAAGAAAATTCTTCAAAGTCAAGCCATGCTGAGGCCTGTGCCACTCCTCTCATTCTTCCAGTCACATCATCTCGTATGGTATGATGGAGATGAGTATATTAGTGACCTTGGTTCATGTGCAAAAAATCGCCATTATTTTTGGTGATTTTGCAACTCCAGAGTTGCAGAATTTGAACTACAGGTGCAAATTATCTAAATGCTTGGAAATTCAAAGTGAGTAATCAACCTATACCTATTCTTAGGGTTTAAAGGACCTAAAATGTCAAACAGAAATCTTACAAACTACAAACATTTGTCACCTGAAAAGAAAGCCAGTCTTTCTGCATTTGTAACATCTTTTCATATTGTAATCTCAGAGAAAGAGGTGGAGGTGGGCAACCCTGAAGAAACTGAAGCTTTAATCCTAGACTTGTCAGCCACTTTTTGTGTGTTCTGGACAAATCATGGTCCTTCCATGTCTATAGTGATTTTAAAGACAGGAACCTGAGACAACATTTCCTTTTACTTCATGATGACGTTGTAATGAAAAACACGCCTCAAACTTTGGAAGGCTGAAGTCAGTGGAGCTGTACATACACATAACCTCAAAGAAAAAGTTTATTGTGAACTTGACCTGCCTTTATGAACATTCAAACAACTCTGCAGTAAGGTTTTAAATGAACTAAGCTACAGAAAAATTGAAAAGGAAAGACACTTAGAAAGAGCCTATCTAGAAAGTTGCAGTAACATTCATACTCTCTTTTTCAGTGGAGAACAACGGGACGTGACCCACTTCTATGAAGTGAAGATTCACTTCTATGGTATTTGGACGTGTGAGTCATGATCAGTCAATGAACACCTCTTCTAGTTGATCCTCTCAGAGAATGATCTTTACTACACTACGCTGTGATTGTTTCATTCATGCTTATTATGTTAGGAGCTTCCCAAGTGAAATAATTCTCAAATAAAAATACCAATCCCACTTCCCCAAATGGGCACCAATAAACTGTCATTAGATTACTTGTAGTGCAGCAGACTCTGAAGGAAATAACACGGCTCATACTTACAAGTTTCTTTTGATAACTTTACAAGACACCCTCTCACCCCAGGGTACAGACCACTTAATACAGAAGAGACTCCCCTGAATACAAATATTTGATGCAAAGCAAATAAAATGTATTATTTTCATAAAAAGAGAGCAGTAAGAATAGCTTGGCAAAACGCAAGCAAAAAGTAACTTTTAACGTCTTTGGCATATCTCCAACTCTTAGAAATGGCATCCAAAGTTGGTCCAAGTGTGGCTGATAAAGCAGGTTTAGAGCTGCCTTTCAACTTTCGCTTTTTAATAATAAAAAATCAATATATGGAGGATTACAAGCCTCTTGGTTTTGATTTTGTATATCAAAAACAAAAGATGACAAGGTTATGGTGGTGTATGAAACTCCTCAGGCCACAGCCACGATGATGCAAATATTTTATACCCTATTTATTTATTTATTGCACTCTACTGAGAGGCTGAAATAAATTATTAAAATAAAATGAATGATCTTTTTTACCTATATATATCTCTATATCTACATATTTTACGTGGAAATGCAATTCTGAATATGCATTCTAAACCCCAGAAATTTAACAGATTACAGTTCAGACCCTAAATTAATCATAAATGTCTATTTTAAAATAAAACAAGGAACAGTCTGAATAGCAATCCTGCATACATACATAAATGGTCATACGGGCCCGAACGTCCTGCGAATTACATTACGGAGCAAAGGTAAATTATGCTGGTGTACAGAAGAATGAACCAAGCCTATCTCTTAGCAATCATAGACTATTTTAGCTGTTCCTCAGTGATGGCAGTCTGGAATGAAACTGTTTAAACAGTTTTGTGAAGGAAGTAAGACTCTTGGTTTCGTTGTTCACAGACGGGCCAGCTGAGCTTAGATCAGTCGTGATAATAACACCATTCTTGTATAGACAGAAGGCCATATTCCTGAAAAAGGCAAATGGGAACTGAAGACTGAAAGCCAGTGCCGATTTTACCCACACAGGACGGTAAGGTCAGACCTCTAGAGGGATCTCTAAAACTTATAGTAAATGGAGTTCTCATTTATAAGTTATTTAAAATGTACCTGTATGTGTTGCAGTCCTCTTAGCAAGAAATGATTGCTGCCAAGTCATTAGGAATGCAACATTAGTGGTGTTATGTGATCAACGCCTGGAATTGTTTTCTGTACTTTTTCTTACGTGAACTTTTCTTTAGTGAGTAATTAATTCAATTAGGTGGAGCTAAACAGACAAGGTTACCTATAACATGGTGGTCTCAATCCACATGAGCTTGAAGGAGGGGACTGCACCTTCTAAAATCCATTAATCAAATCAAATTACTATGCAGGATTCGCCATAGGAACATCACAGCAGTGTGAGCATGTTTAAACAATTATATTGTGATACACACATAGCAGCAAGGACACAGCAAACAGCAGCAGCAGTAGGTCAGAACATGCAGGTGTAAGCCACTGAATTATTGCCTTTTTACTGATCAGACGGAGTGAAAAACATTACATTTACATCCACACAAAGAAGGCACTATAGGTACTATGTGACTTATGAACAACCTTTGACACAAGATGTAGTAAAATTAGGTTAAAGCCAGGCTTCATTCTTCCGTATGAAGCTGAATTTTCAGAGCAGTAGGACAGGTGAGGTTTGGAAAGAAGCGGTAAAAACTACGTGTAAGAATTAGGAGAGAGGATAAAACAATAGCCTACTCCCTCTACAACCATTCACCCACCTTTTTTCCTATTTTTTAACCAGAGTGGTGAGAGCTGTGGCTGCAGAACACCCACCTATAGTATAACCATCCGTAAGCAAGCACTAGCTGGGCCAATGCCAGAACAGTAAAAGCAGCATTCACTTAGTATTTTTTAAGCACTTTGTATTGTACAGAGCCCTCTAAGGAAGATTGATTTCCATAAAGCCCCATTTCCATCTCAAGGTACTGATGATGCCATAAACCGCAAGAGTTTCTCCACTCAAACCCTGCAGTGGAATTTCAAGCTCACCACAAGAAGCCCATGTATTAGCCAGGGCTCAAGGAATACAGCATGCACTGCAAGGCGTAGCATTAGGTCAGCCTCAGGATTGAAGAGCAATAAGGACAACAGTGTGCACCTTTAAAACAATTACGCACACATGCATTCACACACATTTCATGCATTTTGCCTACATTTCCTAGAGAACTCTAGCTATTATTTAAAAGTTCTTTGATCATCACTACCCTACCGCCAAGGTAAAAGCTTTCCAGTCAAAAACAGTGAGGGAGAATTCCATGAAAGAATTATAAAAAAAAGGGTTCTTGGACTTTATGTAATAGCTGAATCTGTTGGTGGCTGCTTTTTTTTTTTTTTGGTGTGTGTGTGTGGGATATACAACTGCTTCATATGGTGCTATCACTTCATTTATATCTGGTTTGGATTTTGTGTTGCATGTGACTTGCCTGCTATTATATTTAACTGCAGTAAGAAAAAACATCCTTCCCTCCTGTGCCATACGGGACTTTCAAACAAGAAGAAACTAATTGACAAAAGAAGGAGGAAGAAAGAAAGGGGGATGGGAAATCTCATGTTCAAGATAAACTTCAGAGAAAATATTTGAGAGTCACAATCCACTTCATGTATTTTAAAATTATTTACTGTCTGTATGATATTATCATCAGTAGAACCAATCTCATACGGATTCTGACTTACGACTTAGGGAGACACCATAGCTGAGGAACCTACACTCTAATGACTCCTTCCACCACACCCAATCAACATATATAAGAGGTTGTTTTAGTCTGGAAAATATACTTTTCAAAGCCTGTAATGAAGCCTCAGTGACATGGGGCTCAGTAGAAGTACATAAGTGTCCCCTGAACCTCAGGTGTAGCTGCTTGTCAGGAATGCAGATGCTGGTGACATCTGCCTCACTGGGGACTGAGCGCTCCACTGATTCAATAAGGCTACACCAGTGCAACAGGCCTTGATGTCAGTTACATGGTTTTACATACCTACCATGTCAGTGGTTCTCAGCCTCCCTGGGAATTTATTCAGATATAAGTGTATTCAGCCTGTAACAATGTCTTCTACCTGCCAGAGAGCTAGAAATATTCCCACCTTTTATGAATCTACAGTGCATGACTGCTGGTGTATTACATGTTGGGAGGGGGAGAGAGAAAAAGAGGGGGAGGGAGAGAGAGAGAGAGACAAGAAGAGAAGAGAGAAAGTGAAAGAAAAGGAGAGGGAGAAAGGAGGGGAGAGTGAGAGGAAGCAAAATGAAAAGAGAGAGAATGAGAGCAAAACGGAGAGAAAGAGGAGAGGGAGAGGACAATTTTCTAGAATTTCTGTTTCACCCCCATTTAATAAATTTCTCTAGAAATAAATCCACCTACACACCTACCGCACTTGTTCAAAAACTGTTTAGAAACTGCTGGAAATACAGAGCAACTACTTTGTTTGAACCACAGTGCTTAACACATCCACTTCCTTTCCTCTTTTATTTAAAAGAGCTCATATTCAAAATTCAAAAATACAGTCCTGCACATTTGCAATTATTTTAACTTGACTTAGACAAGCAGTCAGCGCAACTACTTGCTGATGTAAAACTGCTCTCGTACTTACGCAACTGGGGCCCAAATCAGTTAACTTCTAGGTGCAGATATAAAATACAGACAACGGGAAAAGGCATGAGCGCTGAAAACAGGGAGATTAGATTTGTGTACACTTTGCACACCGAGGCTGGATATCAATAGAGAAAAATGCTAACGACATTAGTGACCTTTAGTGCCCTCCTACACCCCATTATTCACTGATAAAACAATACAGAGAGTTTTTACTGTGTTTCAGCCTCTTCTTTTTTTCTGGGTTCTTGTTTATTTGTTTCAGTTTTTTTGTTGCTATTGTCATTTTTAATTATGATGATTTTGACAGTAACAAAGACTAGCAAAATGTGCTATTAAGGGATGAGGGTTTTTAACTTCACTGTATACCTATGATGCAAGTTAAAATTAATTTGGAATAAGCTTATCTACCCAAAATTGTATCTTTCCCCATTAACACTCCAACCAAATGTTCAAATGTTATCAGATTCTGGTACAACAAGGTGGCCAAGCATATTGTTTCTGCTATTATTATTTACAATAGACAGATAAATAAAAAATAAGTCCCAGTTTTGAGCAATATCTGGAAAACATTGTCCTCACACAGGTAGTCACCTCAAATCATGCAATTATTAAGAAACAATGCAATTTTTGCATACATATTACAAAAAATTCTCACATATGCACACAATACTTACAGGATCTATACAGAGAAGTTGGCAGTAGAGTAGGAAACTGAACTGCTTAGGAAGGCAATAGGAATGAAATCTCTTGGTATTGGCTCTCCTGCATACAGACCAAGACCTAGTGTGGAAACAGAGTGGCAATCATAAATGCCACCTGAAATCCTTACCATTAGAAAGGTTACGTGCCAAATGACACAGTAGTTAAAAACCTAACATTTTGAAAAGAGAAGTAGCAATCTACTGTCAAAATGGTGGAACATGAAAGAATCTACTCTGGCTTTTGTCAGTTTTATTGACTCCAAGTTTGTGGGGATAGAAAGGACAAGCTGCTGTTCTTAAAATACACTAGTGACTCCATGCAACATATGTAAAGGCAATGACAGCACAAGAACTACAAAGACACTACACAAATGTGCAGAGGAGAGGTGCCGTAGGAACTCTCCTTTCTGTCTGCTGTAAGTGGAAGAAAATTGGTAGGTCTGAGAGTGACTCAGATTGCTACTCATGTTAGAAATCTAAAATGTTAGACGTGTATTTTTGAAAATGCATCACAGGAATGCATTTCGTCTGGTGCATACTGGTGGTCACCAGCTAGATATATGCATACCAAGCAAACTGACCTCTTTCGTCTGCAGTCCAAGCTGAGATGCCTTTGAAGGTGTGACCCCCTTGATACCCATTATTTCAGCGGTGCACACTGAAGCACATAAGCATTACTTGCACTTTGTGCATATGTCAAGAGAAAACAAGAACAGATACATGTGTGCATATACATTTTTTGTAAATTCCTCCAATTTTTTTTTCCTTTAAGGATTTTTTTTTTTCCTTTGCAAGCCGTATGACACATCTGGATCTCCTGAACCAAAACGTTAGTGAAAATATCATATGAGTGGTACTAGTTAGAAATCTTACCCAGGCTTGATATTTTTTATCATTGCATTAATGGTTTGCATTTGATAGGGAGAATCATGGCATACGGTGGGCAGAAAATAATTTTATTCTCACTGTTCCACTTAAATACTCCAAAACTGGTTGATAAACAAATTGCATAATTATGAAAGGCGAGTACTTTGAAGAATTTTGTAGCATATTATGTATCAGAGTATATTGTTCTATAAGGTGCTTTTTATAACAATCTCAATTTTTTATTAAATAGTAAGTACTTACAAAACCTAAAAATAAACCCTTGTGATCTAGCTGAACTGGATAAAATTTCCTCCTCTAGCATTTATTTACTTTTTCTTTTTTTCAATTAATAACTTGCTTGTTAAGCATGACATTTCCTTTAGTTTAAACAGGATAAGCACGATTTCTCCACAAGTACAAGAAGAAAAGTAAGACTTCAAGTAACAGGTTAAACACTGTATATTTAATTTAAAACAATGGATTTTGTCTTTTGTTCTGCACCTCAATTAATTGCTAGATGTACACAAATGACTGAAAAGTTTCAGATAATCAAAATGCATGTGACTTAAGCCATAGCTGAACCTTGCCCTATCTCTATGAATAATATTTGTGGGGTAAATCGGTTCAGTTGTATTCACTGAGATCACCCATGTGTGCAAATGCATACTGGATCAGACCTTCCCAGTTCCTTGCTATCGACTCTTTCTGCTATCTGTCTGAACATGAATTTCACCCAACATGGTAAAACAAACCTATTTCCTTCCTGTGGATAAAGCAAGTTAATGAGAACTGTGTTAATAAGAATGCCTAAACATGATATTGGGAGATTGGTCTCCCTACAGCAGCTGCTCCCTTGCAACTTGTTGTAACTAGTATTAGTTTCAAACATCCATTTTTTTTTTCTTTTTCTGGTAATTTACTATTTGTGATGCAACAGAAATAAAGCATCCTACAAAACCAGTAACTGAAACAAAAATTGGTATCAAACGGAATCAATCATTTACGTGGTGAATGATTTATAGATATGTTAGGGGGATACCCGGGATATAGTTCTCTGTGCAGACATAAAATACAGCTTTATTTATTATAGCACCTTTCAAACAAGCTGTATCCTAAAATGCTACACAGACTTATATTCTAGTGTTACACAGATATTGTAAATAACAGCAGAGGGAGAAATTAAGAGGCACAGGTAAAAGGAATGTTTTCAGCTGAGACCTGAAAAGAAATAGAGATACCAACAAAGCATAGACTGTATCTAAGAGCACAAGCTAGAGAGGAAAAAAGAGCTTGTATGAGCCATGACAAGTAGCCTGTGGTGGGAGATAGAGGAAGTCGGTTGCTGATGAGCTGAGCCAGCAGAGAAAGGGCTAGGGATACAGTGGTCAGATTTTGCCACCACACATTAAATCCCGCAGTCTCTACTGAAGTAGAGAAGAAGTATGTGTGAGCATCCAAGGCCAGAATTTGGCTCTCTCCTCTGATTCATGCTGGTATAAATTGTGAACAATTCTGTCATCTTCAAAGGAGTTCAAACAATATTTTTCCAGTATAACTGGACTTACGACCTTACTTTTGTGGATCAATCTGACGGAAGAAAAACATTTTTTGTTGTTGGTTTGGTTTGGTCTATGAACAACCATCTATTTAGTCTGTGGCAAATTCTGAAGGGAATGCTAAATGGACAACAAAGGAAGGTTGGTCAATATGGTTGCAGTTTTTCTATTCACAGATAATAAGATAAAAACAATGCTACATGCTGGAGCAGGTTGGCAGTAAAATAATTTAATAAACACGACTGAGAAAATCCCTGCCCTTAAGTTCAAACTCTGCAAAAGGTAATTTCTTCAGGTACAGTCAGCGTAAGAATCACTCTGCCTCACAAAAGTGTCATGGATTCTCACTAAAATTATCAGGCAATGTGTAGAAATGCAAGTTCTTAAATAAAATGGAAGCTATCAGAGGCCTTAAGAAGATACAGAGAAGGCCTTCCTAGGTTTAGGGGTGTCTTTTTTTTTTTCTTATGATGTTTGATACCACACCCTTCTTAGTTCATAGAAAACAATGCTTTAGAAAGAAATCTCAAGTTATTTCAAGGCTCACAATATGTTGCTATGGTGCACACTGCTGAAGAGAATAAGCTAATGGGCTCTCTCTTTAATGTGATTAGAGCTATTATTGACATAATGCCAGGAAGACGCAAAACCATTAGCATTACGCTACAGCTCACTTCAGTCACTACTCAGATTTAGCATTTGATCCACAATTTTAATTTTGCTCTGCTCTATTCAGGGCTGTATTACACAAAATGTATAATTAAAAGCTGCTGTGATTCTCTCTACTTCTCAAATTAAAACCATAGCAAACATTTGTAGTTCTAATCCACTAGAAATTAATAAATCAAACATTGTCTTTTATCCTCATTCCTCAGTGCAATTCAGGATGCATGTTGGGAATATTTTACCATGCAACAGAGAAAACTACATGAAGAGTCACTGCTCAAAAGGAAAGAACAGTCTCTAATGCCTGTACTGTACTGTGGTGAGAACCTGGAGGACAGCAGAATACTGATAACCTTGTGATTCCTAAAGTTATACTGGGAGCTGTTTTTCAGTGCCATCTCACTAAAAATCCTTTACATTATTTTTCCTTTATTAGCTTTTTTGTTCACTAGAGAAAAGCTATGGGGGGCTCTGATTTTGCAAAATCGTGTAGCTTTTGAGTTTAGATTTTGCAAACAAAACATGGGAGTAGTTGTGAACCTAAGCAAATGAATTAATTGGTTCATGTTGCAGATCAGCCCAATGATCATAACTCATAATTTCTCCTTAACATAGAGGTAGGCATTCTAACAAGATGTAAGGCATACTGTAGCTACCTTCTACAGTCTGCCAGTGCTTCCCAGTCTTGATGTCAGATTGTTTCATTATAAATGATGCAGGGCAAACTAACCAGTTCGGAATTTAAAAGCATTCATCCCAGGTTACTAGAACTGTATGCTAAGTGAAACAGCATTTACATTTTGCTCGCTCTTATTTCTTCCCCAGATCTATCCACAAACATTAGATATGAGTGCAATTTTTTGTAAGATGCCTTTCATTTTTACTATGAAGTTAAAGGCTGACAGTGCAGGCCGCAGCAGAAGTTGTTTAAAAAATTCAATTTCTCCTGTGAAAAAATATAGAACAGAAAATACTAATTGTGTTGTTTTTTTTTTAAAATCACTTGAGTGGTGTAAAAAGGCTTCAGTAAAAACACAACTCAGGCATAACAATATAAGTTAAATGTTTGATAATAACTTTTAGTGTTAGCTCAAAAGTTCACTTGCATGATACAGTAGAATGAGGTTGAATCTGAAAGCTTTGGATTCAAATTACAGATTGCAAACGTGCACATGTATAAAGACAAGTACCAAAAGTACAAGCATATACTAGCATCTGGGTTTTATACAAACACTAAAAAATCTTATTCAGTAGCAACTAATTAAGAATTCCAAATTATGGCCAAATCTATACATTTTAACTATTCTTCAGTGTTAAGAATTGTTTTAATACCACTGCTCAATTACTTAAGTAATCTGATTGCCGATGGTACCACTATAATTCTAAAGACAGCTTAAAACTTATATACTAGACAACTGGACTGTTTTGTAACAAAAAAAAATCTGAAGACTGAAGCATGTCTTAAAATCTGACATCTCTTAAATACCTAGATGATTTCCTCCAGCTACAGATTGTCTTTCTTTTCTTCAGCAATGGAAGTGTGGGTAGACACTGACCTAATGCTACTAAAACTTGATCATCATCTTGTCTTGTAGATCAGAAATACAGATCCTTCCACCTGACTCATCACAAGCACCACAATTGTAGAGTCCGTTATTTTTCTAAAACAACAGTTTGGTTTTTTCCCACTGCAGTTGAACACTTTCATGAACTGAAAATTTCTTTACAGAAATATTTCCCTCTAGCACAGAAATACATTTTGTCCTATTTTTGAAGCCTGATAGCATCCAAGTTGTTTTAGGGTCATTTGCTAGTTGGGTTTTTGGGTTTGGTTTGTTAGGTTTTTTTGGGGTTTTTTTGTGGTTTTTTTTTTAAGAGAGTTAGATCATAGTTTTTGCATGTCTTCATCATTCCTTCCAAAGCTCCGCTATATCAAATCACAAGCAATTTTTTTTCTGTTAAAATACTACTAAAATTACTGCTAAATAATGATGTAAAGTTAAGATTACAACAGGAAGAAATTTGTGAAAAATATGTAACAAGACATGTACCATAAATTCAAATATATATTAAGAAGCTAAGAAAAGCAATCATTTAAGATACAGCTTATCAAGTTAGGTCTTCTTAAGTCTCTGGGAAGAGTTCTTAAACCATGGCTATATGCTTTGCTAAACATTTTACTAAATAATGACATGCCCGAAAGATTAGGGGTCCTATTTTAATGAAGTCAGTGGAAGCAAGTCCATACTCTTGGACTTGTCTTGGATTAGCACAGAAGAGCAAGGTTTAACCTGAGCCCTTCCTGAGCCCAGGTCTGGATGCACACTTTTCTACTGTGTGCACAAACCCTTTTCTCCTGTGTGATATCCTGTTTGTTTGGCCTGAGTCAACTACTAGAGAGCATACATGGCGATTTTGCACGGGCCAAAGTAGGAAGAAAAAGTCCTGGGGCCATGCCAAGAAGGGTTCAACATCAATTGTGCTCAGGTCTGACAGCAACCATTGTGCTTTCAACCTGCTCTTGGGTCACAAAAGAAATGACACATGGCTTCAGAGCTTTTGTTTTGCTGTGCACAGTGTTGGAAAACTTTCCCAACTAACTTGCATTTTATATAAATGCTTCCATGTAAGAGGTCTCCATGTATTACTTCATTTTCACTGGATTTAAAAACTAGAATTTTCTGTGCTTTAATCAACAAAAATCTAATCTGATTAGATTCAATCTCTCATCATTCAAATGTACTCAAATTTCTTTACATTTGCAGCCCATATTCATTCTGGCAAAATATTAGTATTTTCAAACTATCACAATTTATTTTTTCCAGACTTAAAAGGAACTGACACAGGGTTCATACTGCAATTTTGATTGCAATATTCCCTATGAAGAGACTGCTGGGCTTCATAAATATAAAAATCTTCTGATGTTTGAAGTCCTTATTGAAAATTCAAAAGGAAGTAATTTCCTCTACGAGGACACATGGTGACATGTCCTCCTATGCTCGTTGTCCAAGTTGCACTGATATTTGTGTGCAAATAATGAAGTACAAGGATGTATGCCAAATGTATTTACCCTTTTTCTGATAACAATCTTTACCATCATTACAGTCCATTTCCTTACCAGTATTGAATTAATGGGTTTGGATAAATCTTCTGCCAAATGTATCATACAAAACCAATTAGGAATTCTTAAAGGATCAAAAGCATCTTCTGGTCCCAGTGAGTCTGTATCCACTGGCTGGCAATATGGCTAATAAACATTTTAAAAGTAAAGCAATGAAAAGTAAAGCAATGAAAGTAAAAAAGTGTGTGATCCCTGGAATGAAATACCACTGTCAGTAAGGCAAACAAGAAATCATAGAACCATAGAATATCCTGAGCTGGAAGGGACCCATAAGGATCATCGAGTCCAACTCCTGGCTCCATGCAGGCCCAGCCCAATCAGAGCAGATGACTGAGAGTGTTTTCCAGATGCTTCTTGAACTCAGTAAAGCTCAGGGCAGTGGCCACTTCCCCGGAGAGCCTGTTCCAGTGCCCCACTACCCTCTCAGTGAAGAACCTTCTCCTGATTTCCAACATAAACCTTCCCTGTCGAAGCTTCATGCCATTCCCTGGGGTTCTATTGCTGATCACCAGAGGGAGGAGATCAGCGCCTGCCCCTTTGCTCCCCCTCATGAGGGAGCTGTAGGCTGCCATGAGGTCTGCCCTCAGTCTCCTCTTCTCCAGGCTGAACAAACCAAGGGACTTCAGCCTCCCCTCGCACGTCTTCCCCTCCAGACCCTTCACCATCTTTGTTGCCCTCCTTTGGACACTCTCCCATAGTTTTATGTCCTTTTTGTACTGTGGCACCTAAAACTCCACACAGTACTCAAGGTGAGACCACACCAGCGCAGTGTAGAGTGGGACAATCACGTCCCTAGAGCTGCTAGCAATGCCATACTTGATGCACCCCAGGATATGGTTGGCCTTCCTGGCAGCCTGGGCACACTGCTGACTCATTTTCAACTTGCTGTCAACCAAGACCCCCAAGGCTCTCTCAGCATGGCTGGTCTCCAGCATCTCATAAAAAGATTTATTTCAAAATCATGTTCAGTCTCAGATTCACAACACACCCAGACTTCTTGCTTACCCTCTCTCAAGTGAGCTAGATTGGCTTAAATCAGGTCCAGTCCAGAGCAGCCCTCCACATGATTGTGTGTGAAGAAGAGGTGTGTGTGGAGGGAGCTGCAGTACCTGAGCTAGGGACACAACTGCGTCTATTGCTATAGGAAAGGCAAAGAAAAAGTCAGTCATTCCATCACTCACTGAGACAAAAGGAATATTGAAATATCCTGAGATTTCATACAGGCAAAAAATAACTATCATATTTGCAAAGTATGGTAATGCATGCAGATAAAAGATTAATTAGGAAGAAATAAGTACAACTCAATAGTTTTATAACCTTCCTAGGCTGCACCCCAGTATATCTGACTTGCAGTGGACTAATTGCAAGTCTAGTTGAATCCTAGAAGTGTCTCATAATATAAAGTACAAATATAATGGCAATACTGTAACTTATACACTTTTTTCCCCTCATTCCTCTCCTTATTTTTACTCCTGCTGTTGTACTTTTGTTTCTTCATGCTTCTCAAGCTATGTCCTGGCCACTTGTGGTGGTTTAACCCGGCAGACAGCTAAAACAACCACACAGCCATTCCCTCACTCCTCCATCCCAGTGGCATGGAGGAGAGAATTGCAAATGGAATAGGAAAAAAAACCAAAACTCATGNAAAAAAAGGCGAAACTCATGGGTTGAGATAAAGAAAGTTTAATAGGACAGAAAAGGAAGAGGATGATGATGACGACAACGATGACAATAATAATAACGAACAATAGTAATAATAATAATAACAACAACAACAATAATAGCAGTAATAATAAAAAATAATCATCATCAAAACATGTGATGAACAGCACAGTTTCTCACCACCCGAAGTTGATGCTGCACAAGACCCCAAGCTGACCTGCCTCCTGGCCCACCCCCGTTATATACGGAACATGGTGTCATACGGTATGGAACATCCTGTTGGCCAGTTCGGGTCAGCTGCCCTGGCTGTGTCCCCTCCCAGCTTCTTGGGCACCCCATGCTTTCTCATTGGCAGGGCAGTGTGAGAAGCCAAAAAGTCCTTGACTGAGTATAAGCATTACTTAGCAACAACTAAAACCATCAGTGTGTTATCAACATTATTCTCATCCTATATCCAAATCACAGCATTATACCTGCTACTGGAAAGGACGTTAACTCTATCCCATGCCATCTACTCCTCCCTAGCAAGCAGATCAAGTGACCACACTTTTCTACGGATAATGTACTAGGCCTGAGAAACTTTTCCTAACGTTACCAGGATAGCNGCAACCCGTTCCAATGCCCGACCACCCTTTCCAAGAAGAAATTTCTCCTAATCTCCAACCTGAACCTTCCCTGGCGCAACTTGCAGCCATTCCCCGTAGTCCTGTCACTAGTTATCTGTGAGAAGAGGCCAACCCCCAGCTCACCACAACTCCCTTTCAGGTAGTTGTAGAGGGCAATAAGGTCTGCCCTGAGTCTCCTCTTCTCCAGACTAAACAAGCCCAGTTCCTTCAGCCGTTCCTCATAAGACCTGTGCTCCAGCCCCTTCACCAGTTTCATTGTCCTTCTCTGGACACACTCCAGGGCCTCGATGTCTTTCTTGTGGTGAGGGGCCCAAAACTGGACACAGTACTCGAGGTGCGGCCTCACCTGGGTTTGTCACCCAAATGTGACAAACCCAGTAAAAATAATGTACTTGTTCGCAAAACAGATGGTCACCACAGCACGTGACTGCATTACGGCGTGCTTCCATCCAACCTCTGCTAACACCGGTTTCTTTACAGACACCTGTGGCCTGCACTTTGTTTAAAACACTGAAATTCTGCAAGCCCCGGGAACTACTGAGTCTGAGATGCATCTCACTTGCAGACATGTAAACATAAGTTGTTACTGATTTATATCAGCACAAGGGTGAAACGAATCAGACTGGAAATACGTGGAAGACGAAAATGAAAATACCCAAAATCAGAACACTCAGGCAGAAAGAATCTAAATTGCTGCCTTTTTCTCGGATAGTCTATTACTTAATCTCTGATTTTATCCTTCAGTGAACACAGAATGTTCTGCCTAAAAACATCTTTTAATGCAAATTATAAGATGAAAGGACTGTTAGATGTAATAAGTGTAGATCATCTCCTGTACAGGTGCTTTTTAGCTGACGAAGCACAAGACCTAAATTAGCCACATGGATACTGGTGGACTGTATCAGAGTGCATTGTAAGGATGCAAGCATGGTTTTGTACCACCAAAGTGATCATAGTATGTATTACAATAAATCTGCTTTTGCAGTAAGGAAAAAGAGCTTGTCACTTAGTGTAAGGGAGAAGAAACACCTTTCCCAGACTGCTGACTGCTACTGGCTGAGCTATCAGGACAAAGCTGAGGGCATAGGTAAAAACACAGAAGGTTAGTTTTGTCCCACTATAGGGAAATTAAAAGCGCGATACCATAATATTAGTAATGTGTGTGTTTATACATCCTCAGACACTGGAAGAACTTATATTACTATAATGCATGAGGTGTGACAGATTTTAAACTTCCCTCTGTCCCTTTGTTAATGTAATGCTATATAATTAATTGTTTTTCTGTTTAGAAAAAAAAAAGGGGGGGGGTAATATTGCTCATGGTGTTTGGTGGTGACAAAAGGGAATCAAAAAAACCCCTTGGCTTTCTCACATGGGCTGAGAATAGTTTTCCATGTTTAGATTCCCAGACTCCTATCACAATGAGTACATGAATGTTTAGTGCAAGCGCAAGTTAGCAGTAGAATAGAATAGAATAGAATAGAATAGAATCATTAAGGTTGGAAGTGACCTCAAGGATCATCTAGTCCAACCATCCCCCCACCACCTATTAACCACTAAACCACGTCCCTAAGTACCACATCTAACCTTTCCTTAAACACCCTCAGGGATGGTGACTCCACCACCTCCCTGGGCAACCTGTTCCAATGCCCGACCACCCTTTCCAAGAAGAACTGCAAACTAACTCAAGCTAAAACTGACTGGAAGCAGACCCTGGGTAAAGGCGATACCATTAGATTTCAGCGAAACAGAAACCAATGAAATTGCAATGCAGAAAGCAGTAACCTGTCTGATGAGAACGAGACCCAAAGCGTGGGCCAGTACCAAGCAGGCACACACGGCTGCCCTGAAAGTTTGTTTGTGACGACTCGCAGTTACTGCTGCTGCGCCTCAGCTCTGAGGTTCTCTTTTAAAACATGTTGCCAGTCATACTGAATTATGTCACATTTCTGGATGGTACTTATGATGAACACACACAAAATGCTCCTAGCTTTAAAGGTCATCTTTGCAGGTGTACCACTAGCTCTCTATTGCAGCAGAAACAAAACTCCACATTTTTTATGAGAAGCCAAGCAAAACCCACAGTCAACATGCAAAGATAAGAAAGCCCAGTACTAAACTGTTACCAGCATATATTTCTTAAAGGCTATATTATTTTAAGCTCATATCAGCTGTCCACACCACACAGAATAGCAAGTCTGCATTCAGCTTTCTTCACTCTTCCAGACAGATCTGTCCTTCTGACACAGTCCCCAATAAGTTTAACACAATTTTACATGAATTAACAATTAACTATTACTATACAATGCAAGAAAAAATAAGGAAAATCAAGTCCATAATAATCAATGAAGATTCCAACAGCTGTTTACTCACAATATTATTTTCTTATATAAACATATTTAGAAAAGTCATATGTGAAAATAAACTTACCAAAGTACTTACTTTTGATATATGTAGGTAGTCTGTACTGACTGCATACTTGCACCATTGTTAGCAGAGGCATGCCCAAATTCTGAGCTTGGGCCTCTGAATGTTACCGCAATTCAAATAACAGATATTAAAAGCACAGATAGCTATGAAGAAAAATCTACAGCAAGTTTCACAATTAAAATATGTTGTCAAAAAACTGTGAGAGACCCTAACAAAAAAGCTACAGAAAAGAGACTTCAAAAATATTTTTTAAACCCACAAAACCCAGCTAATACAATAAGCAGGAAAAAGTGGATTTATTGTATTGGAAGTAAAAGATCAGTCAATTGTAATCAAATTATAGTAGTTCTTGGTCTCAGATGGGTTTTCAGTAGGTTTGCAATGTATAATACACAGGTCAAAGCAACATGTTTGTCTACTTGCTCTCACCCTACAAATATCGAAAAGGCCATAAATACTAACCTGAAAAAGTGAAAATGTTTGCTGTCATAATGCAACAAAATTATTGCAGTAACACCACCACCACCACCAAATCACAGAATATCAGTTTTAATTACTTCCTTTTGTATAAGTGACTGATGATGTGTCAGTGTACACATGCATACCCACACCTTTTGCAGTCTTTACATCTTCACTCCTCCACTCTATCAGCTAGGTGATGAGACATTAAATTTTAGTGGCTATGAAACTATGTCTGTGGTCATACCATAGGATTTGCTACTTCTGATACAGTTTGGACATTTCCTAAAAAAAAACAAACAACAAAAACCTCCCCAAACCAAAAACCCAGACAAAAACGTGCTGAGAAGAACAAAGTAAAATATTTACTGCTGGCTGTTAAACTACATCCTTCAAGTTAAGGCTAATGTGCTTTCCAATATGGGAACATTACCAAAGGGTCAGCATTACAGCATTAAAATTTTAGAAACCGGGACTCTCAGGAGCAGTCCATCGTCTTACAAGCAAAGGAACACAAATAGAGTGATGGAGCCACTGAACCACAAACAGTAGTTTTTAAGTGAAAAGTCATGCAAAGGTACAAGGGCCTCAGGTCTCTGGTGTAACAGGTACATCTCTGTCTGCCTATCAGCTCACTCAAGTGCTATTAAAGGCCGACCAATCCATCTGAGTGGGCCCATTTGCTCCTTGCAGGTACAAATGGCTATTTGCTGTACATATGCGATTACACACTCACTTCCTTTGCCCTATGCTAACAGCATGTAAAACAAAAAAGTGCCATTTTATGTACACACAGGCACTTATCTGGGGCCCTTGGGCTCTGAATACAAAGCACTCTGAATAGATTGATGGTACTGCGGTGGGGACAAACAGGAAATGGACAACTGTGTATTTCCCAGGTTAATAGCGTAATGACTCTTTATTACTAAAAAACTTGTGCACTTCATCACCTTTTGCTACTGATTCTTCCACAGTAGAAAGCTATGCTATAATGGAAAGCAGCCAGCTTCTCTTCAGGCGAAGGATAGCAAGAAAGTCAAAAGTGAATGGGAGGAATTCTGGTCTTTTCTCCCGATTGCTGTTATCTAATTTCTCTGAATTTTCTGTTATCGCTGACTTAAATCTACCAGTGCTCAACAGT
>VWZZ01007435.1:237935-397802 GCA_013399095.1 Psophia crepitans | reverse complement strand
CCCCCCCCCCCAGCATAGGGTGCAATACATGAAACTCTTCTAGCAAAGGTTGGATTCTAGCCAGAATTTCCAGTACCTTAAAAAATACACTTAAATGTAATTAGCAAAAGCTTAGGTGACACATACACTGGATGGAGTATTTCATCCATGAACCTCCAGAGATTTGTGCCTGAATTGCATGCACCATAGCAGGTGCAGTGCATTTTACTGCTTGTATCAGCTAAGATCCCTGGTGAAAACTACAGCAAAGCAATTCATTAAAGAAAAGAAAAAAAAAAAACCTCAACTCATACACAATAATGCCTACACCTTCCTCCCTGCTTATCTCCTGCAAACACATAGTATTTTTCTCTTCAGAAAATTACACAGAAGAGCATGAGGCCTGTTAAGTGTGTCACTCCACATAAAGAGTATGACTTTTGTTAAGATTCAGGCTACACTTTTTAAAGGATAAGGCATTCATAGACCTTGCTACACAGACAGAATTTTTTCTCATCCTCCCTCAAATGCACTTGTATTTAAACGAAGTATCAGTACGAAAGGTACTCTTAGAAATACCTGCGTATCCTTGCTATAAACACCAACAACATCCCCCTACCAGGCAGTATTAATAAGACTAGCAATCCAAGCTCATAATTTGTGCTTTTTATTGTCCCTTGGTGACTCACACTCCAAACACTCAGGTAGTTCTCAGCACTTTGAGATTTGGCTTTGTGTTAAATTTTGAACAATATCTGCCATTTTACACCTCAGAGCTCTGAGAAGGCAGCACAGTAGTTGGTGTACAGATGTGACAGAATGTTTTTATTCCAGAAAAAAGCTCCCTGTTTTTGACACACTGGAAAATGTACAGCCAGAGAATGCTTGAGGCGAAGATGCCACACCAGCCTTACATCTGTCTGCTTTCATTTGTCTACAACTGTGCTTATAGATAAAACAAGCCTTCCAGATGTCATCACAAGCAGTGTTCATATGCTGACTTCACTGAGATCCTATTGTTTGCTGCCAGCATAACAGAGTTGTAAAACTAAAATATTTAAACTCTGGGCTACTCAACACAACTTTGAATGTCACACAGGATCTTATTTCAGGATTAATTAATGTACACCCCAATAAAATAATCATGTGGTAAAATCCAGAGCTAGCTGGCATATACAGTATGCTGCCCTTTTTTCTTTTTCTTTTTCTTTTTTTTTTTTTCAAGACATTGTTCACATTCCAGGAAATACAGTGGAGCTAAAGAAGCTAATAGTTGGAATTGATGATCTTAAGAGTCTTTTTCAATCAATTTTACGATTCTATAAGTTGCCTATAAGGGAACAAAACATATACACCCATATGTTTGAATGGAATGGGTGACTATATCTATGGCAACATTTTGTATATTGCACGTATTTTAAACTGTCCTGATTTTGTGGAAGAAGGATTGTTACTGAAAACTAGATATTTTAGAGGAATATCTTGGTCTGCAGTGGTTGTCATTAAATCTTTACTATAGTCAGTGGCAAATAATGAACATTATTCCACAATTCATAGGTTTTCCTGTATCATGTCTTGTGAATACTGCAGTATCATTAATTTCTTGCAATCACAAAAAAGCAAAAGATTTCTCTGAATGACCATTCTGCTACAGAACTTCTGGTCAACTACGCTTAGTTAACTTAAAACAGCATCAATAAAAAATTTGAGATTTTAAATTCCTCTAGCTACCTGAAAGGAAGTCATAGTGAGGAGGGGGTCAGTCTCTTCTCCCAAGTAACAAGTGACAGGACGAGAGGGAATGGCCTCAAGTTGCGTCAGGGGAGGTTTAGGTTGGATATTAGGAAAAACTTCTTCACAGAAAGAGTAGTGAGGTGTTGGAACAGACTGCCCAGAGCAGTGGTTGAATCACCGTCCCTGGAGACATTCAAAAAACACGTAGACATGGCACTCCAGGACTTAATCTACTAGGCATGGTGGTGTTAGGTTGACGGTTGGACTTGATGATCTCGGAGGTCCTTTCCCACCTTAGTGATTCTATGATTTGTGTGGAAAACAGACATTTTCCTCCCTAGATATTTCTGATCTCTTATCCAGAGTCTTTAAACTACTCTTTCTGTTGAGTAATTTGAAGATAACCAGAGAAGGCAAACTTCTACCACTGAAAGTATTTCAGTTTCACTTTCAGACTTTTCTTGCTATTAATGAAATTATGATCTAGAAATTTTAAAATGTTTAATTCATGACTTTTGTGAAAATTATCCTTCTGGACCATATACAGTATTCCTATCATGCCATATTAAAAACATTCTGTTATGTCCACAATGACAGATTTAATCTCTAAAAGTTTTGGTTTATTAACGCTTAGAGAAGTACGGTAGATTTGCAGACAGCCACATGAAGTTTGTAAGCTCTCCAGAGCAAATTGCTTTGGAAGACATTTCATTTCTAAAGCACAACAAAGCACAGACTACACAAACTCTGAGATCTAGCTAACTGCTGGTAAAGAAAATTCTTACTTTCTGCTACAGTCTATATAAACGTAATCTTACTTTTACAAGGTTTGTGATATAAAATGTATTGAGCTTGTAGTGGTCAAAGCATTGGTTGCAACAGAAAAAGGACTGTAAAGCTTGCTTGATTGTAAAGCTTGAAGAAAGCTTCTTAAAATTTCTGCCAGACTTTGCTCAGATTGGAAGAGACTGCATCTGCAACTTGGTAAAATCCACAGAGGATATTTTCAGCTCCCCTAACTTTTATCAGACAAATAATTTTTACTCTAGAAATTCATATGCTCTTCCAACACACCTTAAGAAATCTGTATGATCACGGTATGTTCACATACTGTGATTTGAAATCAAAGAATATGTATGCTCAGGTGATAAAGCTACCAGGGTTGTTAAGTGCTGAGAGAAACAACAGGGTGTTACTTACCTCATAAAATTGTATTGTAAATTTTCATTTGTCTCCTGAAGGGTGAACGCAACCACATGGCTTATCACCCATTGCAATTAGCATTGTATTTCCTTTTTTTTTTTTAATTAAAGTTCCTGTCAAGAAAGCAAATCTTAAACCAGGAATTTGGTTAAACAATGGAATGCAATTGAGAACTCAACAGTTCCTATCAACAAAAACTAAAGAAAGATATCGATAATTTCAAATTTGTTACAAGAAGATTAAGGGATGAAACTTCCTTTATTTACATCAGTGCTGTTAAAAGACTGTGGTCATAATGCTAAAAGCATACACAAGTCAAAACTTCTAAACAAATCTAAATAGAAATATTTGAGGGTGAAGACACTGAGACTCACTGTCAGGATACAGAACTCTACGTGTATTGCAGAACTTTGCACTCCAGTTCACTCATCCACTAACAGAAAGAAACACCTTGCTACTTGTAATCCATGTGTACTTCAAAAGAACCCAGAGCATGTAACCCTCATTCCACCATGAACCATAGAGCTAATTCAGTTTACTGTCTGGAATATCTTATATTTTATTTAACTGCTGCACAAAATTAATACCATGAATTTTATACAGCAAGCCATAAAATAGCATCCAGGAATTCCAATAATTTCCAACTCCAAAGTTTCCTAAATCAGTAATTTTAATTTCATAGAACAAACCAAATTTTCTTGTCTATATAAATATACAGATGCATACACGCATATTTACATACAGAAGTCAGAGGAAAGTCTATTTGTAAATAACCTGCGAATGCCTTCACCTTTTCTTGTGACAGATAGCTCTTACTTGAAGATACTGTATAGCATTTCCTCTACATTTCAGGGTAAAATCTTTATCAATTCATGCATACTAATTGTTCAAAACCTACACATTATGCTTAATCACCATTTGATCCAATTGATCAGAAGCAGACACACTGGTCTCAGGTCATCTTTTGCAATGTTGCTTCAAAAAAGGAGCTCCACATTGTAATTTAAGCAGCAGTAAATATACATACCTGATTACGGAGAGTAGTAACAGAAGAACTTAAGGACCTTTCAGAGGGATGTACCTACATTACACTTTATAAAACCTGTTAGCTGTTCTTCCCAGCTAACAATTTTAAAATTTTATTTTTAGGGAGAAGTAACAATCTCCAGAGCTACACAGGAGTAAATTAGGAGCTCAGTAATTGGCCTCCTTTAAAACTGAATTTTTATACAATTCTTCAAAAATGTAGAGTTTCATTGTCAACAAGCCTTAATGTAAAGGCAAACAGCATCTGGTCCAGAGCACAGACTCTGCTCCACTTGCAAGGACAAAGCAATAGCCAGTTGACTTGTGAATTATCACAAGGAAAATGACACGAATCAGGGGGAATTAAGTTACCTCTGTCCTAAACAGCTGCTACTGAAAGCAGGAGGTAAAGAATTAAGGGACATGCCCATCAAGAACTAAAATGTCTATCTCAAGATTATTATAAAAGACATGGTAGGAGACTTTAAAAAGGCCTGGAAAGACCTTAATTTAGGGGCCTAAAGCTCACCAATAATGAACAGTATTTAAACTCTTAAGTGTCTAGTTTCTGAAAATTAAACTCAAGCTCCCACTTAACGCATTTTTGAAAATACTATAAATGGACTCATATGCATAACCATTCTAAAGTATTTTCATCCAGAGCTTGCAGACTGCACCTGTGAAGTAAAAATTTAAGGGCAAATTTTTCTGTTACTTTTTAGGCTTAATTGATCTCTTCTAAGAAAAAGAAAGGAAAAAAGGGAAAGAGAGGCAGAGCACATCGGAGAACTGTGGAAAGAAATTCATATTCTTCATCCTGACACATAGAGCAGAAATGCTTATGCTCGCACGGTGTTGACTGCTAGATACACACATGTTTTTTGTATTGGCTCTTCATCTATGCAGTATCAGTATCTTCAGGTATCACTCCTAATAAAGAGGAGGATTTACTCACTTTCCACTATTATTTCATCAGGAACAGTTGTGCTGCTAAAACAACCTGGCAGCTGGGAGCCCTGATGCAATACCATTCCTACCCGTGTCTACCAGTGCTCCCTCTGGTCTGCAAAACGAAATCTATTGTTCCTGTAAAATTTCTGACCTAAAAGTACAAGATCTCCATGGTTACACTTATTATACCTTGTTCATCTAGTCAGTGGCCTAATGTATTCACAGACTGTCTTGACTTACAGTTTTTAATGCTTTATCTTACGGCCTCTAATAAAATCTGTCACACCCTTGATAACCTGTGCTCTTCTATGAACAAGTGCCTGTAAAAAGACAAAGGTATGTTCTATGGTTGTAGTGAAATAATTTGTAGAAGGTAAAGCCCATGCTGGAGTCACAGTGTCTTTTCTCTACACCTCGCCTGAAACATTTATATCTTTTCTGGAGCTGATTTTGCTTAAGCCCTTTGGAAATAAATCATTCCCAAAAGCACTCAAGATTTCCCTGAAGACTTTGTAAGGCTTCCTGCTTCATAGGTTTCCACTCCTTTGCTGTAAGGCTAATGCATTTTAGGTATGTTTGTTCTGATGCAAAGCTAACTTATGGGTAAAAATAAACTACCAGCATTTACAATGCCATTGGAAGGCAAAGAATGCCAAGTACTAAACTTAAATTACCAGAGTTGGTAGTTGTTCCTTAATAACCTTCTCCCTAGACAATTTTTGCTGTCTCAGAGGAAAAGACATTTAGTAGGAGTATAATGATGAACATTCAGTCATTTAAAAAACCAACAAGATCCCCAAATCTGCAATAGCCTTACATGAAAGAAAAAATTATAATGTTATGGTAGAAGATGATGGTACCCCACTTAAAGTTTCATGCATGAAACCTGAGGCAAACTCAAGTGACCTGTATGCTTATTACTTATAAGCCATCCTGTTTACTCTCCTGTGAACAGAGGGAGCTACATTTGCTTGTTTCAGACATGCAAATCTCCACAAATATTTTACTAGGGTTCACATAAATCAATATTTAAAAAACCCCACTGTAGTATCCAGAAACAAAAACATTTTTGTATAGAACATTTAACCTGCAAGATCAGCAACTTTCTGATTACAGAACACATTGTTATCTTAGCATATATTCACTTATGTAAAATAATTATTTGTTTTTAAATTTTGTGCAGCAGACAAGGAATTCATGTTGCTGAAGTGCTAGTACTTCACGCTGCACACAGAACCATATACAGAATTTTACTTCAGATCTGTATTGGAACACAATTTCATTTTAAAAAAAATAACCCAGTTTAACAATTCAGAAGTCCTCATACATGTTTTATAAAAATGTATGAGAGACCTAAAAACCATGGAGAGTCATAACTTCGAGTTGGCTCATTTGCTTCTGTTTTATTACAGCACTACATGGTGGGTATCAGATTCTTCACAGAAAGTAGCATATTAAATCTTTATCCTAATCTGTTTTAGCAGAACTATATTATAGTTTAATACTATTTTGTCTGACTGATAAAACACCATTCAAATAAGACCAAAGAGAGCACTGAACCCCAACAGAGACCTATCCTGAAAAAAGCCACCGCAAGTATTACTTTAAGCTATCCTCAAAGACAACACTTCCTCTTTCTTGACAGGTAGGCTACTATATTCTATTCATTTCTCATTCTCTAGATAACTCCTACTGCTTGCTTTGTCTGAAGGCCACCACACAGATGTGAAATGCATTGCGTGTATTGATATCCTTTATTTTTGACAGACAAGGTTTTTGAGGGCCTGTAATGAGGATATTGACAACTTCACAAAAACTCTTCTGCAGCTGCTTGAGTGTGTCTCATCAGTAAGTTAAATGGTTGGAGTCTACCAACCCTTCTATTTCCCTTCTACAAAGACGGGAAATAACTGGAGTAAATTAGAGCCTTACACTGTAGCCTAGATATAGCAAAAGGTAATTCCAGTTCTCTGCACCCCTTGCCACAGCATCATCCAATCCTTCTAGCTGAGGGAAGGTGGGGTGGATGAAGCTCCAAAACTGCTCAGGCCTTGTCTCTACTGAGATCAGAACTGAGACTTCTTTATACTCTTCTGCTTTCTCCGTAACTGGCGAAACAGGAGTTTTATCTGTTGAAGAACATGTCTGTTTCAACTGACTTAAAGAAAACAGGAACTATTGCACCATCTACATCGTCCTGTAAACCAAAATGACAAAACAAAGAACATACAGGCATGTGCTCTCCACTGCCAGTAGTGTCTTGTTACCCACCCTGGTCCTCCAGCTATTTCCCCAAACAAACTTGATACCTCTTCTTAAGGCTCTTCTGGCAATTGTGGAGACAGAGCGAGCTTTAAAGGAGAGGGAAATAAGGGCTCGGGCTAAGTTAACTTCTGCAGAATGCAGATCTCTTTCTAAACCATGTGAGAAAGCCACAGCATCTGCTGTGAATCAGTTTTCCTTTCTTAGACATCGAAATAAATGCTTGACACTGTGCAAGTTTGGTTTTTTTTTCTGTCACCTTCTGCTTATTTATTTATTGCTCTTACTTACTGATTGATGCACAAGGTCCACTTGGCTGTTTTGGGTAACACTTTATAGGCTAAAAACCTCACTTACAAACCTCATTACTTTTAAGTCTCATTTGCTCTGTCATCCAGTATTCTCAGTACAGGTCAGCTACAATCTAATTCTTTCATCTAACAGCATACTTTTTGTCTATAGAGCCAGCTGCAGATTCGCCCTTTTTGCATGTAATCAGAAATCAACGAACAACTATCCTCTCATGTGTTTTAAGCATGTTCTGTGAGTTCAAAGAGCTTTGTTCTGGCCTAGATTACAAACAGAAAAAAAAAATATTTAACTCTCTCTCAAAAGTCACAATTATTGATCAAAAGCAGGTATGCTAAAGAAATACAAGATTCATATTTGCTTATTTTCTGAAATACGACAGTTTTAAGAGCTGAGAGAGAAAACAGGAGTTCTAAAAGGCATTTCTCAGTCATCTCAGGCTTGAGATACCAGCATTGCCATGCAGCACCGTCTTAAGAGTTAACGTCACTGTAGATTCACTCCACAATACCTTCAGGACTTTCCAGGAGAAATATGGTAGATTTTTGTTCAAGTGAACTTTCATGCAGATGAATTTGGGCAGACACCAGGTATCTATTACTACCAGCAACAACACTGAGAATATTGTCAAGTCATTTAAATAACCTAAAGTAATCTGAGCATAACAATTTTCTTCCTCTGGAAAGGTTTGGGGGTTTTTTTTGTGGTATTTTGCTGTTGTTGTTGTTGGGGTTTTTTTGTTTGTTTGTTTGTTTTTTGTTTTTTTGGTGTGGATTTGTTTGTTTGTTGCTTTTTTAAAATAGCTGCCAAATCATGAAGTAAATTGAATTAATTAAATCCTTTCCAACTTCTTCTCTGGAAAGACATGGACAAAAAATAAAAAAAAGAAAAAAAGAAAACAATATGCCTGCCTGTGTGGTCCAAGACTTGTGGGAGCACAAAATTAGGTGGGAGAAACTTGGACTAAGTTATGGTTTAGAATCTTCTTCCTATTTCTTAGAAAAAAGAAGAAGAAGAAGAAAAAAAAAGACAGAAAAAACACTAAAGAAAGGATTTAGAAATCTCCACTAGTCTTCAGTTACATTGTCTAGGGAAATCTGGGGCTCTGGAAGGAATTTATTAGGACTACACAGGAAAAAAAAATAAATATTATAATTAACTAAAAAATGTCTTAGAAACATCAGGCTATTACTTAACCAGAGGCACCTAACTTTAGTGATCACCATTGCCTCTCCCCAGTTTAGGCAGTCAAAGCTCAAAATGTAGGCAAATGTGTTAGGTATCTAAAGAAAGCAGTGTGAATATCCTGTGACTCTGTGTCACTGTTATTGAAATTCAATGGAATTTGGTCACTTAATTCCTTTAAAATCCTTCAAAGATCCAATTTTAAGTTCTCTAATCAGCCAGACACCCATGACAATTCTCCAGGTTTTATTAGAACGCTGTGAGGTACATTCTGGCAGTCTTTCCAGAAGATAGACAATTCTTGATAGCTCTTTCTAAATTAAAGCACAGCTTGGTAATACTGGGAGCAGAAGGCCTTATTGTTCGTATTCAGGCAGGCTGTTCACGTCCTAGCTAACCAAGTAGAAAGCTTCTATTCTGCAGTGTTTTCAGATGTAGTATATTTGAAGCCTCAAGTACAAAACCTAAAAACAAAAAACCCCAAACACCATAATTTTGCTATTTTGCATCAATCAAGAGGGCGGGATAGCCATTAAAGCATCAGCATGGGAGGGCTAGTTAGGTAGGACGAGGTGGCAGAAACATCATCCTGAGACTATGTGAGTCTCTAAAATGGTTTGCATTTTTCCTTAGTTCCACACTTACAGTTTTCCTGAAAGATGACATTGGCAAATAGAAAAAGGCATCTTCACCTGTGAAAAGCATATTGTTTCTCAAAAATAAAAAGTCATTAGTGTGAGATTACCCAATTGCCTGCATAACCACTTGCCCTCTGTGGGCTGAATGTGGTAACCCAAAAACAACAGGTTGTTTATAGATGCTGCCCAAAGTAAAGAAAAATATGACATTTTAACTGTTTTTTTTTCCTTCTAATGATCCAGTTTTTTATACCACTCAATTTGTAACTTCTGCCATCTTCATCATTTCATCATCTGTTTACAGGCAACCACAGTATCTCCCTAACCATTTCACAAGAGAGTTACTACTCTCCTGTCATTAAAGTCATCACACATTTGTAGGAAACAGAGCATGATTGCTAGAAAGGCCCCTTCACAGATAGGTAATGGCAACATAAATCCTGCATGATGCTTGAAAGGCTTCTGTCTTCAGTTGCAGTGGTTATGGTGGTGAAGCTGAGACAGAGGCTCAAGGACTGAGACATTCTGAACCCAGAAGGATCCACTGTAGTTTCCTAATCTGGCATCCTACATAACACAACCCATTTCTCCCATGGTTCACCAGAAGAAGAAGGTGGTCTTCTCCAATCTCAAAGCAAACTGCACAGGTTATTACAAATTGGCAGCAAGAAAGTGAGAATTTTATTAGGAAAATAATGCCATTTCAGACAGATGGATGTAGTATTTGTTTTTAACTTCCTACTCCCACACAGTCAAAAAAAACACCCCATAAAGTCTGATCAGTGCACTAATTAATGAAATACAAACAAAACACAAAAAATACAAAATAGCAACAAAACTTTTCCCAAAGAAGTTTTAAACCAGAGTACAACACACTGTTTCAATGACACTAAAATGGGCATTCACCCTCTTGATATCTGGATGATCACCTGAGACATGTTGACATGGTAATCTTTTCACGACACACCTTCAGTAGTCAATAAGTTATATATACACAAGTTTATAACCTTTGAATAGGTATTATATTATATGTAATATGTACATAATATAACTATATATAATTTATATTATCATTATAATTTGTGAATAGGTGATTTATTAATGTTTTTGGCCATTGCTATGTTATGTCTATATATATACCAACTCAATACTGCCTTTATAAATATTTTAAGTGTCATTATTAATCAATTAAACTGGCCAATCTACGTGCCACCAATATGGTATATAGTTTTTAATATGTCAATAAGCCTATGAAATACATTTAGAGAGAGGCTTATTAATTTCCAGGGTGCTTATCTAGAAAGGAAGTTCAGAAGTTGAGCCATCTAGAAAGGGACATTCCTGAAGATTCAATTAGGAGGCAAAAAGGAACTTTTCCAATAGCCTATGAATAGAAAAGCCCTTTTTATCTCTTCGTACACTTCTCTCATTAAAGGCAAAGGTGGTATGCAAGCCCAATCATGTTTCTCATTAACATTTCTGTGCCCAATTATATGTGTTTAGAAAAGACATCTCTGGAAAGCAAAACTCCTCACAGTTTTCCTCACAGAGGAATCAAACTTTTAACATAATATTGAAAAAAATTTCTCATCCTTCTGAGTAAAACTAGGAAAAAACTGAAGGGTATTCACACTCTTTTTTGCTGCTTAAGTCACATTTCACAGAAAAAACCTCACTATTGAATTTCAGGACAAGTAAATTGCTGGAAATGAGCTGCAGACAAATAGAGGTGAAGATTCTCATGGCTTTGACCTACATCTTGAACAGACATCTCTGGAGAAAAAAATGTTATGCCACCTATGGTTACGAATGCAAAACCATAAAACGCTTTGGTCAATCTCGGTGAGCAATACTGGAATTAACTATTACTTTCACATACATCAACATGTTCTCAAGACTGAAAAGGATTTGACTCTCCAGCTTCAGTTTTTTCTGAACATTTGCTGATTTTCAAATAGAAAATTTTGGAGACACTGAAGCACCATTAAAGAAATGATATCTATAATCTGTTATCAATTAATATAAAATTGTCCCAGAAATCTCATATGATGATCTGTGTAAAGAACCTCAATCAAATCATGGCTAATTCATCAAATAAAACCTCCCAGTTTTGTGTGATTCGCTTTTTATACATACAACACTCACTGTGTTTCATATTTGTTCAATGACTGAAAAAAAATATATTTTTTTTACATATATAAAAGCCTGGGCCATTTCCTCATCATTCTTACCATGTGTGAAATATGTTGGTGTTAAGAAATGAATGTCCTATTGCCAGTTGTGATTTTGAAGAGCAAGCAACTTTATGCAACACACGACCGATTTTCCAGCAACAGTTTGACAGTGCATGGGCCCCGTAGTTGAAATTTTTTGCTCTAATCTTTGTTTATAGTAGAAGTAAATAATCCAAATAAAGAGCATTCCACTATGCAGGGCCGATGGCTTTGTGATAAGGCAGAGCCTGGCACCAATGAGAGAACCAGCAGTCTATTGAGGTAAAAAACGGCACTCTGATAAGTAAAACTGTCTTCTGATTTATAGACCTTAAGCTGGCTTTTTAACCCTTGAATCATGAAAATCTGCACCGAACAAAGGTCTGGGAAGAGAGGTATGTAAAAAAGAGAAGAAAAAAATCTCATAAGAGATTTTTAAAGAAAAAAAATGTAGTGGCTAAGCTGAATTTTAGATATACTACATTTAAGAACTTTTACCAGTAATGAATTTTTGTATCAGATATAGAACTTATAAAAGAACATTTGAAAACCAAAACCATTTAAGATCAATCATTTCCTTGTTTACACAAAAAGAAATCAGCTTAAAAAATAATGAGTATTTATCTTGCAAAACCTAGAGATGATGTCAAATACAACATGATACATGGCCTTTGGTGTTAGTCATATCTTCAGCATACAAGCCCTGAGAGACTCTGGTCCTCAGGCAGACTGGAAAGACTTTCAGTTCTTCCATACAGTTCATTCAATAGTTAATATTTAATAGCAAACAGCCCTGAGAACTGCTGCAACCCTTTTCCAAAGAGCTCCTAAATGCAGAAGGCAGTTATAGATTTGCATATATGAATAATCACTTAATAAACAAAGTTATTTGATTTTCAACTCTCCCTGCAGCATTCAATATATGGATAAGTAGGCTCTTGCTCACAGAATTCAGTGAGTTTTTGACCTATGGACCCATATAGTTAAACACGCTTTTCACAGTCCTGCTACAGTCACAGTCTCAAACAGGCAGATTCTTTCACCAGTCTAATAACTGTCTCATTAGGTGACAGACACCTGTACCTCCTAACAGGTGTTAATTGGGATTCAGGGACCATGGTTGAAAGGAAAAGGAAGACAAGGAAGAATAGTAAATGAACAGTGCCATAGCATCAAAGTTACAGTCTGGAAATAGAACTATGGATTTTCAGGCCATCAAACTTCAGCATGACAAAAATCCACACACCTTCTGTACTTGAATTACAGCATCCTAGTTCCCAAACACAAATATGTTCACGCACAGACTAAGTACAATCTCAGTTAAATCTACCTTTAGATGTATGAAAATTTCACAGCACCCCAGAAAACCTTCCATGCTATCCAATTTGTGCAAATTAAGCAACTTTCCAGTGAGATCAAACACCAAGACCAGAAATGGTCCCAGAAAATTGTAATTTCTACAAGAGCTATTGTACAGCTAAGCATCGTATTACATATATGCCTAACATATGTGCTTCTGTAATGCCTGTGGCACACTACCAAGTGTCTTGGGCACTGAGGGAGGGTTGGCACCTCTTTCTACAGGTTTCACAGAATGGTCAAGAACTTAATAGTCTCTACTCTGGTCATCTTTGCATCCCAGACACGACTTCACAGGAGAGGTGGTGAAAAGAAATCCTGAGATGTGCTTCCTTCTCAATTGCCACAAGCCTGTGGTAGGCTGTCAAGTCCTTTCAATGTCAAGCCATGTCAGGCCAGGAATGGGAAGCTAGTGGGCTGGCCTGAGAGGCACTGTATTTTTCAGTGTTGTCTATAGTTCACTAATAGGTTCAGGAGCTTTTTATTCGTAGAATTTTAAATACAAATCTTTCATATTTTAGAACACTATTTTAATGATCATTAATATTTAAACTACTAAAGCCTCTTTACCAATATTTTGACCAACTAAAATGATTTGATTTGGAGAACGTCCAAATTTTCCATTATAAATCGTAACCACTGAAAATGCCACCTCCATTTTAAAGACTATTTCTGTCAGCCATCTGAGTATCTGCATATGGAAGTTCTTCATTGAAATGTAAACTCCTAACACTACCTATAAAATTCCTTTTTTTGGGGGAAGGGGGATTTCTTTCACTTTTGTATAGTTTTGTCAAAAGAATCAGAACCATATATGTTCTTTGTAAAATTATCCATTCTCCTCAACATACGTAACTTTGGTCAGGTACTGCACATAAGATCTGCAGACAGCAAGGCAAAGTTAGGCATGATGATTTCTCAGTTTTTGATAATCCAATATGGCCTTTACTAAGACAATGTAAGCAAAGCCTGTTAATTCCTTTCAGTCCGTGAACTTAGATGTTACAGTAAGGTTCTACTAAATAGTTTAATTTTACTTGACCATAAGACAGTTCTTTCACTAGCACAGGATGATTAAGATGGATGACAGCAAACTTAAAGGACTGCAAGACAAGCTAACGTATCACTAAAAAGTTATCTTCTGTGGATTTATAATTCCAAATATTAAATACAGAATGTACACCCAAAGCCCCTAAGATACTAAGTTCTGATCTAGCAAAAAAACCCCAACAAAACCAACAACAGAATTTCTTGGCCAAGCTGATACGCTGCCCCAGAAAAGTACAAAACATTCTTAATAGGGAAAACTTTCTTGACTTCCAAGCTCTGGTACCTCAAACCCACTACATTCCATTACTATTAAACCCTCCAAAACCCAAAATGCTGTTAGAGAGCCAAGGACCACATATGATTTCAGGTGTATCAGTTTAATTTTAGTGACAGCACAAGTGAACAAAAACATTTCGGCATCTGATAAATTTGCTACTATTTTAAATAATTATTTTAATAACATCTCATTTTGCTCCCAGATCCAAAAATACAGATGTTGAAGTAAATTAAGATAGCTGAGACTTCCACTTGAACAGAAATATTGCTGCTTACTTCTGCACTGAAAATGAAACCTCCTTCTGCCTTTATTTAAGTAAAATATTTTGGAGACCCGAAAGGAACGGTAAACTGACAATTTATTGTAGTGATTGTAATAAAATACTTGCGCAACAATGATGAAATAAAAAAAAAAAAAGAGTCTAAAAAAAGTCTAAAGAAAGAATATTGAAAAAACAGTGGTAGTCACCTGATGTAAAGTAAGTTTGTGCCCAGTACTTTGGAAGAAATTGTTCAGGCACAGTTCATCCATGCGAAAGTCTGAGTCATATAAGGCTGCCAAGGTCAGTGAGACCTCTGGTGATCAACTCAGTAAGTACCAGTAACACATGCTAGGCTGTCTGGAGCAAAACTAAGGCATAGACACTACAAATCCTGTTATTTATACACAGTAAGGAACACTCAACTTGTTTTAACACCTCTATGACACTGCTTTCTTATCGCTCTCCTAAACTCTCCAACAACTCCCACACTAAATCGTTCTCAGACACTTATCATGACACTGTGAAATAAAAAATACTAGGTCTTGACCCTCAGCTGATACAAAGAGTAATAGCTATGACTTTGGAAGTAATCACATTAAAGATCTTGAAAACTTCCTGTTACAAACATCTTTTAATTGCGCCTGCCTTGAATTTGTTTGCGGCTGAGCTTCTTGCCTGAGCCAAGTGTCAGTTTCAGGCTGATTAGCAATAATAGTAGCTGAAGCAGCAGTAAAATGTTCGGTATCAATAATTAACTTAATTCTGACTATTTTCTGAAGATCTTACCTGAACTTTGCCAGGATGTCCCTTGTGGCACCTGTGGAAACCAGCCCAAGTACCATCAAGCTAGAACACAAGCCTGTATGCATATGTTTTGCAGCAACATGTTAGAACTACAGACCTAAGTTGCCTAAAGCTTTGATCTGAATTGAAGGTGCACCAGTCTAATGTGGCTGAATTTAAGAGACAGTTCCCTGCAAATGCTCCTTCTAATAGCCAGGAGGAGGAACTGATGGCTGCATGAGAGAAGAGAGATTCCTAGCAAATATGGAGACCAGGAATCAGACTGACACCTTTGTCAGAGAGAAAATAAGAATGGAAAAGGGAACTAGTGGTGGTGATGGTGAATTCAGCTGGAGATTCGGTGTGTAGTTTGCACAATGAAGAAGACAGTGGAGAAGATGCCAGAAACAGGACAGGGACAAAGCTCAAACGGAAAAAAACTGCATTATGGCTCTGAAGATTCCTGCTATATGAATGGATCATGAGCGTAAGAATTTCCTCTGGAATCCTTCAAAAATGGTAGTGTCTTTATGAAGCGGTTGTTAATCCTGCACAAGCAAGCACACAGTACAGTCATGGCATTTATCCCCTTGTAAGGCTCTTGGTGGAACTTCAGGTTGCTCCTGCTGTGGCTGCTCCTTTCTGTGTGGTAAACAGGTAAACAGTTCCTTATGACTGAGAAATTTCTGGGGTCAAGGTGAAATATTTAGAGTTGTATTCCTTTCTCCTAATACAACATAAAGAACCTGGTGGGCTAGACTCCGGCTCAAGTCAGTAGAGAAGAGGCTGCATATCTAGATCATGACTCTAATGATCATTTTATACATCTGTTGCAATATGAGAGAAATCTCATCACGGAAGGACCAATTTCTTTCCCCTGACAGAAGTCTACATGATCAGCCCACATCGAAGGATGTTCATGTACATCTCCAGAGTCAAGCAAGCTGAACTGCACTCTTTGGGATGGGAAGAACTGCAAAATGCTCACAACTGACATCAAACAAACTCTGAACAGATCAAATCCTACACCATATTCTTAGTCCTGAAGATCTGACAAAAGCAACATCAAAAGAACAGACCAAAATATTTCTCTTTTGTACCATAACTTGTAAGATTCTTTCCAGCATCTTACAAACTGGAAATAAAACCAACTACTTACTTTGTAAGGAGGCAGGGGAAAAAAAAAAAAAGTCAGCAGTGTTTTGGAACACCTCTGCTACCTATTTGAATCTATTTCAATGACCACCACAGAAAAGACCAAAAGTAAACCTTTCTGTTGCCGAAGTAGGGTTTATATCATGAAGCAAAAGAATTTCCAGAACCATCCATTAAAGTGACAAAATAAATTCCGAATAGCTACTATTGGCAAGAAAGCAAAAACAAACCCACAACCCAAACAGACCCCCACAGCCCACCAGCATGTGCCCAAGGAGTCTAGAAACATGTCATGTATGTATATGCCCAGGGGCAGGGAAAAAATTAACATGCAATCTCAGGTACAGAATTTCCTGGCTACAAAGTGCTCTACCATGCAATTTAAATATACTTTAATTGTGTTTTGTGTGATACTTACACATACAGCTTGTGTAATCTGTATGTATTTTACATAACTTTCAAGGATGGGTTGCAGGTTTTAGTTGAAGTACGAAGAAGAACAAAAAATTTCAAGAAATCGCCATTAGCAGCCCAAACAAATTTTGTTGCCAAGAAACTTCAAAGTGTTGCCTGTGGTTCTTTCTCTGGTGTTATTTATGGCACCTCCAATCAGCCTGTATACTATTGAATCAAAAGAACTCACTTAGTGTATGAAATGTTAACACAAGGGGATACTTGTATGGCATGTTTGTGATACTTACGCCAGTATTAAACATGCTCTTTTTCGTAAGTCCCCATGTGTAGTTTCCAAATTCTTTGCCTATTGCCTTTGTCTTCTACATTCAGCTACTTCCGAGAGAAAGATAATTGGAACACTCAAATGCTAGGGATTTAATCAGATTTGTAAACGTGGAAGTTCCTCATCAACCCTTTAAAAACACGGTTGTGTCAACAAAAATACACCTCTGTCCCTTGCCACCAAAATTGCCTTATCTTCAATATTTTATATAATTTCCTTTCCATCTGCTTTTTCCTCGTAAGAAAAACTCCTCATATTCTAGTTCATTGAATATGGTCACCTTAAATTAAATTACTATGAAATTCAGTTATCTGAAATTATTTTCAGGTAGAGAAGGAACCTTAATGATTCTTTCAAACTCCTGCTTTCTTAGGCCAGTCATATTTTCACAGATGTTCCTACTTTATCAAGTCTAGCCACAAGGATAGGTGGTGCTAGATGTTACTTGTTTGGCGGAACACTCTTATTAGAAACTAAACAAAATAAGATATCCTGAATTATTAGTCATCACAGCGAAATAACAATTAGTTAAAACTTCCATCTAGTCTCTTTGTATTCTACCTTTTATCTTTTTTAAATTATTTGGTGATGATCATTCACCACAGTGCTGCTATGTTATCTAAAGAGCTATTTCATTTACCAAAAAGCTCCCAAGAGTTTATACCTCCTTCTCGCTTTCTTAGCCAAAGCCATCATCCAGTACCTCTTTTCACCTCAGATCCCTCTTCCTCCTTTCCAAAAGCAAGAACTTCAGATAAAATTACAGAAGAACCACTTCAGAATTTCCAAAAGCATGGTGGTAAAAGTAAGCAGCTTCAGGTCTGTGGTTCGCCTTAGACAGAACAAGATCTTTAATTCTGAAGGGGAAAAGGAGTTTTGGTTATCAGGCACTTTCAGGGATATTTAGCTCCTTTTCAAGGTTTGACAAGGATGTCTTGGCCCCAAATCTCATGAAAACTGGAGTATCTTCATATCTTCACTAAGATTTTCACAGAATCACACAGAATCACAAGGGTTGGAAGGGACTTCGAAAGATCATCTAGTCCAACCCCCCCCGCCAAGGCAGGGCCACCTAGAGCACATCACTCAGGAGCACGTCCAGTCGGGTTTTGAATGTCTCCAGAGAAGGAGACTCCACAACCTCTCTGGGCAGCCTGTTCCAGTGCATTTTCCCTCAGTTTTGACAAACTGGTGTGTCCTAACGAAAATGTCTTCTGAGGAACAACTCCTAAATTTAGTCTTGCACTTCTGTAGTTCTCCATATATACAATACATTAGGAAAAAAAATAAAATAAAATAAAATCTTTGCAGACTCTTCTGAAAAGGCACCTAGGGCTACCTGTGCATCAGGGAGGTCCAAAACACATGATAAAATAACGCCAATTGTAAAACCAACTGAAATAATAGCAGCAATTTAAAAGTTGTTACCCTTTCCGTTTCCTGAATAACTACACTGGGACAGGCAGTTGACACTCTAGAGTTGAACTGCAAAATTAGGTAATTATCAGGTTTGATATGTGGATCATTCAGCAGCTCAGCACCTTACCAAATGTAGCTCCAAGCACTCCAACTGATGCTCTCAGTGAAAACAGCTGCCAGGTCCCCCACGTTGCTGTTTCTAGATTGTTGGAGAACTGAATTAGAGAACATGTTGTACCCTGTACACTTACTCTCTCCTGTTTCTGGGAGAAAGGCAGCCCAACAAGAACAAATCTCTTTTCTCCAATGTCTTTTTTTCAAGGGTAGTTTTATAAAAAAAGTAAGATGGTGGTAAAGTAGGAAAAATGGATTATGGAGGTTGGTGATTACAGGCAACAAGGGAAAAAAAAATAAAAATAAAAGCTTGACCAGAGGCTGAAAAGAGCTGAGTTAGTGACAAGGCAAGAGATAATCAGAGAGCGCAAGAAAAGAAAAAAGGCAGACAAGTGTCCTGATAAATGGTGGTGGGAAATCAGCTGAGAGATGGTGTCACGGCCCTTAGTGACGAACAAATCTCAAAATTTTCAATTTTGTATGCTGGGCTGAAGATCTCACAGGTTGACTCATTAGGTCCAAACTTGGCTAGACTGTGAAAGTCACCTGAAGATATTATTATAATGGCACTTCAAGATTTTGAATCCTGAAAACAACCTCAATTTTATAATGAAGAGAAATACTATTAATCAAAGCTTTGTTTTCCCAAGTCAAATTTTTAATGTTCATTTCTGAAAAAGACTTGAAAATCTTCAATTCCAGACACGGCAAGAAACCTTTTCCTGAATTAACACATCCAACTTTTTGAGGCTCACTTAGCACCATTAGGAGAGACTGAAACACAAAAACATGCTCAGAGCCTATCTTCCTCACCATGTGGCCAAATCAGCTTGATTCTCATACTGATTTTACATTAATGGAACTTGATTGATTTCAGGAACTCTTCTCTCTCACACTGGAACAACTACTATTGTTTATTCTGACTCAAAACAAAACCAAGAAATCCTTACACTGAGATGCCTGACTTGAGTAGTATTTACTACTATATGCCACAAAGTAATTCAGTTTCTCTGTACTGATTTGGATCTCCACTGCTACAGCTCAAACTCAGGAATGTCAGAAGACAATGAAATGTAAAATCACCACATGGCTGGAAACAAGATCCTCACTCACCAGATTTTTTTTAAGCCCTTTTTAAATGGACTTCCTAAGATCAGCTACAATGGCACTGGAAAAGATCCAGCAATTTCAGCACAACCTACTGCCTTGATTTTCTTTAACAGTGACGTTTGTCTAATTCACAATCTTCTTTTGGGTTTTGCTCTAACTGGCACCTTTATTACATGACCTTTATTCTGGATGGTCTCTAAGGTACCATATACAATAGCTGCTTCCACACCATTACCTCAAATACAAGCCAGCTGACTTCTGTGCTTACTGCTGGATTTGAAACTTGCTCCCCTCTACGAAGTTCCAATTAGAAACAAAAATATCTGTAACTCTGTAGGTACTCCAGATCTAATCTGGGTTTCTAACTTTTATTCTAAGGAAGAGGTGCAGCCTGCTTTCTGCTCAGGAAAACAATTTAGCACTGACACAGTTAAAATATTCTCCAAAGTGGGCAGCAAGAAAGGCAGTAAAAACAAGAATGCATGAAATGGAGTGCTGCTATCAGAAGCGCTAGCTATTTGCAGAGTTCTTATGTCAACAGGACCAGTAAACAAGTGTTAATATTTCTAGTGGAAGGAGCATCCATGGGGAATTCAATGTAGTTAGCTGCACGGAGCAGAGAATCCGATCGGAGAGGGAATTGTGTCAGCTCCGGCGAGTCGGCAGTATGTGGCTGTCAGGAGTGTGAAATGGAGCTGCTTCAAAGCTGAGCAGGCTGTGACCTGAATGCTGCACATCCGTGCACTCAGTGTGAGAGGATCAATGACAGCATTTGCTGGGCTCTAGTCATCCCCTCCGCTAATGAAAGCAGTCCTGAAAGGCATAATGCACGGCCTCTAGGCAGCCTAAAGCCTAGCATTAGCAGAGTTTGTTATAAGCTTGTCTGGTGAGTGCCCTGAGTACCAAAGACCCCCTCCTCTGTTGCTGTACCCCACCAACTCCCCCCGGCTGTCTGTTTAGTGTCACTCAGCTGGGATGGATCCCGTTAAAGATCTGACGCTTAGCAAGGACTCAGAGGTGTCTGGAACGCCTGCCTCTAATCATAAACACCACAGCTGGCAATGATGTGGTCGAGAAAAAAAATCACCTTGATCCAGCAGCACACATTCCCTTTGATGTTTCTGCAGTGAGTTCACTGCCCAGAGAAAAAGGTACTGCTTTAAAAAAAAAAAATCAGGCTTGACATTCTCAAATCATAACCATATGACTCTCAATTCCAAGCTTAAAAAAAAATAAAATAAAAAAACAACACAGTCCAGTCCCAGGAAAACACAACTTTCAGTTCTGAGAAACTCAGGGAAGAAGCATCTGACAATGATAACATGAAACAGGTTTGGAAGATAATGGCAGTTTGAGAAGAAAACACTTCCAAAAAATTCAGACTGCCACTACCAAAAATGGAAGAAGCTTTCTGCCAAAGATTGCAAACTGTGGTGACCTCAAGCAAGAGACTGTAGCTGATTCAAGGGAAAAATGAAAACTTTTCAAAGACAACATTGCTTGTGCTCTGCCACTGTTTATAAGTGCCTATGCCCTCTTGCCTTTCGGGGTGGCCCGGTAAACACAAGAGCTCTTCTGTATTTTCCAGTCCTCTGCCACAAAACTCTTTTAAACATTCGACGCAATGAGCATGATTTTTAATTTATTTTTTTTAACCCAGAGAGGTTACAAAGAGAATTGTGAATCTAGTGCAAAAAGCACATTATTTATTGTGGGGGCTTTTTTGCATCTGCCCCTATGTTGCATATATGGTCACCAAATATCCAAATGTCCTATTTATTTTCATACTGCTTGCATTTCTTCATAGAAAAAACAACACTGTTTTTCTTGCATTGATTCCTTTCTAGACAGGGAGTGCTACATATATAATTTGCTAAAAATCTGAGACGAGACTATTACTTGTACTCTTTTGACACATCCATGCTTTTGCTTCCTTACGCTATGCCATCATATGCTAACACAGGTGAGGAGCCAGGTTTGAACAATCTTACCACAATATATAGTCTAATTTTAATTATTCACGGCAAGGGAACATTACAATTAACAGTCATTTCTAAGGCAATATTAAGAAAGTGGCATACTAGACACACCAATGCAGAGGCTTATTTGCTAGGGACAGAAGGAAAAATTTGGAACTAACTTTGAAAACTGTCTCTAAAATGTATCTTCAGAATTCTCCCCTATTTACACATTTCAATACCTAACATTTTTACATGTAAAGGGAAGAGTCGGCACAGAAGCAACAGTAAAAAGTAATTTTGGGGTATTCAAGCATATTTTTTGCCTTTCTGGATGTTCTTCTAAATGTCGTTTTTCATAATTTCACATTACCTTTAGGTTTATTTTCTTCCCAAAATAAAATGACCACGGTTGTACCCCTCAGAATCAGACACAGTACTAGCAGCCATTCCCTAATGAGAAAACTAAAGACCACTGCACAGTTTCATTACCTGTGGGATTAAAATGCACAAGTTCTTACTGTGCCTCAAACTGATCAGAGTCATCCTGGCACAACTAAAGCAGAGAAGTGACATACTGTATACAAAGCACAGAGCTCAAGAGTGAGTGTAAACTGAACTACCATGTCACGGCTTGAAAATCTGGGACCTGTGTTCCAAACCTGTGTGAGGTTTCACAGGCTGTTTGTGCTGACAGCCTTCCCTGCCATTCCCCCAAATGCTGCAGATTCAGATAAGATTCAGATTTATTAAGTTTATGTACTGTTCTACAGTGGCGCGCGTGCGTGTGTGTATGTATATGCGAAGGAGAGAGAGGCTAGCTCTGCTGAGTTGTGAAACATCAGCGATTTACATACCCCTATATGGCAATTTTTCTCTTATCCTGTATGTTAGCAAAATACAATTAAATAAAAGCCAAGATCTGTAGCCCTAGTGACAAGTGAAAGGATGTGAGGAAGTGACACAATCCTCTTTGTTTCCATATGCACGAATCACTTATTTTCAGCTTGCAAGAATTAGAATCACTACCAGAAAGTTGTTGCTAACGTACTGTCACAAACACAGGCCAACTGATTTTTACTCCGAGGGAAAAAAAAAATATTAAAAAAAATTTTAAAAAAGGGAAAAAAAAAGATAAAGTCTTTTTTTCTCAAGCCTTTTGGAGAATTATGGATTTTACTGAAGTGGCACATATTCATCTGTTTACATCTGTGTACGCAACAGTTCAGGAGGGGGAAGTCAAAATACACATCCCATTCTTCAAGGGCAAATCAGAGCCACCCATTCAGTCTGCTCTCCTACTGCCGTCTCTTTATGAATAATGCTAAACATACTGGCAAAGTCTATGACCTATGATAATTCCTCCTTTTTCCCTATTCTTACACTGCTCTGAAACATCACAAGATGAAACTGATGAGTCTAACCATGAATACGGTTTTACCCCAAGGAATTTTTTTGCCTCCCATATTTTAATGTGACTAAAACACTGTGGAAATGTTACTCATTGGAAGCATCCCCAAATGAGAAGCATAAGAGAAGTCTGTAATAGATTTCCCTCAGCTTCATTTTACAGATCAGATTTAAAAGTGTTTTATTGGTTACATGTTCTCTTATAATGGCTAGAGAAGAGAAAAAAAACCCCACAAAACCAACCAAAAAATTACCAAACATCTACCTGGTCACAAATGGACGTACTTTTAGTCTAAAAAATTAGGCCATTATGGTCTCAGTTTGACCAAGTAAAGAGCGTTGTCAGGTAAGAGAAGAAAAAGAAGAAAGGTTTGGTTCCAGAAGGTGCTATTCATGCTCACATTGGAATGAAATATAACTGAGACAATAATATGCAAGATACCGTATGACTGCACCTAAAATGCACGTGGCCTCCACCTGTTGCATTGGGCTGCACTGGAGTTCAGTTCGTCTTACTACCACCTAACACTTACATGCTGCTTCACTGCTGTGTTATTAAATACGGCTTGCTGCCTTATAAAGGGAAACAACTATAATTCATGTTCACCAAAAACGTACATGACGGTGACCTGACTTGATTTCCTAAATGTCCATGTACCTGGCAGGGCCAGTATGCAAAAGATCGGACCAGTGCAAAACTCCGGGGCGAGTTAGCAGTTCAGTCAGGAAGCAAAAGTTTATAGCACTTACAAGGCTGCAGTTCGAGGAAACATTCAGCCCTCCATTCCTAAACCAGCTCAAAGCTGCCTTCAGACAGCTCACTCGCAACATGACAGAGGAGGTAACACCTCACACCAACTCTCTAGTGACCCCTCCAGATGAATCAGGAGAGAAATTGACAAGCTACAAAGGCATTCTCAGATGAAGGGAGGCTGGCTGGCTGGTGAGTTTAAGATGAGACACGCAGGTCAAACAGAAGTCTTCAGGGATCCAAAAACTCGTGTTTCCTGCACCACTCCCCCTTTAAAGAGTGCAGCAAGTTCTGTCAAATTAAAGTGCTCAAGTCCTTTTATTTATTTTACTTTTATATAATGTAAGTCTAAGCTTGATTTAAAATTAATTGCACAAGTGATTATAAACCATTTAGCTTGGTTTAAATTTAACCATAAATTCCTGATACTGAAGTCTGATTCGTGCAGCTCCTTACTCACAAGAAGCTCTCTGTTTACTAATCACACTGCTGTTCACATGGAGGAGGAAGAGTTTCAGAGCTAGAACAGAAACCACATTACCGTGGCACTCCCTCCCCAAATTCTGTTTCTTTTTTCCTCCTACTTTTGAAATAAACTGCCTCCAATTGCTTTGTTTCTTTGCTGATTTTGGCAACCTCATTGGGAGCTTACTTTTTGTTCATAGGTAGTCTTGATATCACTTTCCAAAACTCCTCTGCCCACGTTCTTTCTATGGCTCCTGCAGTACACGATCCATGCTTGCAGAATGGCCTCACCGAGTGGGTACTGGAGTATTCTATGTGTTATGAAGCACACCCAAGTTTTGCTTCTCTCCGCCGCCCCCAGATGTGATTGAAAACAGAAAGAAAAAGCCTGTTTTGCCTTTTTTTTTTTTTTTTTAATACTCTTATTCTGAGACCATGTATGACAGTACCTCTCGGAAAATTGCTTCTGTCCAATAATATGCTCAAAGTACTCCTTTGCCAGAGGCATTCACTCATTATATAAATCAAACAAGCATACAAAAACAGACAAAAAGTGACTGGTAATGCCCAGTGAATTTCTCCGCTCAGCTAAGATGATTTGGGTGCATTGCATGCAGATGTCAGGTATTTTTATAAAGAGCTCCATTGTGCAGGGCCCCACTACTCCTCCATCGCTCCCAGCACTCCCTTTAAAGGGGGGCGGTGGGGAGACAACCATTCCAGCTGGGCTTGGAACCTCGTCTGAGTCAGGAAAACCACAACTCATAAGCAAAGAGGAAGCATAATGTTCTACAAGGACAAAACATTAGCAAAAATGTCACTCAGCCCCAGTTCCACATGTTGGCTGCCACGGCTTCTTCCTCCTAGCATGCCCGATTGATATAAATTCCATCTGCTCAGCAGCCAAGTGACAGAGAAGAAATACCGGCATCTGGTCTCTATTGCTGTCGGGTTTTTGTTCCATGTTAGACCTTAGCTAGAAACATATGAAGAGATGAAGGTGCTGGCAAGCGACTAAAAGGCTGCACTGGCACAAATGAGACTTTCTGATGCTTTTCACACTTCACTCTGGATTTTTACAGGGAAAAAGGTGGAGGAGACTTGATAAACTGAGTCTGGAGAGCCAACAGGCCTGGAGGTCATTTGGTGCTTCTAAATTTTTTTGAGTGTTTAAAACTGTAAAGCAAAACAATTTTTTTTAACACGACAGAAGGTAACGAAGTCACACAAGAATGTTGCTCTTCAGCTAGCTTTTTTTTCTCCTTCTCTTAAACATCCACTGGTTTGGACCTGATCCACAGGCACTTTATATTCTCCTGAGAAGCAGCTGGAAAGTGCCAAACCACTAACTTTTTTTTTTAACCCCACTCTGTCCAGTAGAAAGCAAGTTCCTCAAGCCAAAGAAAGAGCAATAAAGCCAACCAGCAATATGCATTAATGTTTGAGAAGTGCTGCCTGAGTGGTTTTTGAGAGTGACTGCTGAAGAGGCAGGGGAGAATGTGAGTCAAAGTGAGTGTGAGTGTGTGTGTGTGTCTGTGTCCATTCAAAGATTTCTTTAAGGAACTGCTACTCACACTAACAGAGATGCAAGAAAAAATAAAGGTGTGACAGAGAAGAAGGCAAAAAAGCAAATACTTTGGTAATAGACTTGGGGACAGACAATTTTCTCCCTGCCAAAAGCAATTGGAGCCAAAAACTACGGAAAGTGTTCTGTACCTAGAGAGATACACAAAACACATGGGATAGCTAGTCTACAGCAAGGTAAAATCTTTCTAAAATTTTAAGTGGAATCTAAATATTCCAAATCAATATAGCATTTACTTTCACTAGAATTAAAATTAGAGTAGTCTTCCATTAATTTGCAATGCCTCTAGCCCTTGTTGGTCTCTTCCGATCCCCTCTGCAACACGATGTCCTTTTGTTTGGGTGACAGGACCACAAACTGACAGAGAGAAATGAAGCGAGTGAACAGCTATCAGAACGACAACATAACACCAACGAGAGAGAGAGAGAGCGCGAGAGAGAGAGTGCGCACACGCGCATGCAAGAGAAGAGCTCTCAAGAACGTATAAATATATAATAGAGCAACGGAACACTTAATAATTAATTGTGAGGAAGAAGCTTTTATTTCAACAAAAAGAAGAGCTTCCATCCAGCAACCCCATGAGAGTGGAACAGTCCAGTATACTGCCCAAAAGGAAGATCCATGCCAGTTCCTTCACAAGGTGAAGTTCTCCTTCCATACAGGGCCTCAATGCACTGTTTGCTTTGCATCCTGACATAACATCTGAAGTGACACCCACCACCTATGCTGATTACCTGCATGCAGTAGAATTGCTCCCAGTGACTTCAATGGCATTTGCACCTAACACAATAAGGTCAGCAACCTGGCTGGTTCATTGGGTAGCAAGTATTACAACATCGTAGAATTAGGGGCGAAGTATTCCACTGCTGGCTCACCTCACTCAAGTGGTACTTTGGGCAAGTCACTCCTGCTAACTTAGTGTTCCTCACTGGAGATTACTTGTAGCCCAAATGAAAAGCCTTAAGTACACATCGTATAATAGTCTTGTGAGGAATCAGTAGCGCTCACCCATTAACATATAATCAATACAATCAGTGGTTTTGAGTTTTACCAAGAGTTTGGAGGGACTATTTCACCTTCCAGTCTTTTTGCATGGGATGTCTGCCCCTCGGAGTTGTCACTTACTCCTCATCCAAACAAACGCTGTACAGGCACTTTCTTCCCTCCTCAGGGTATGCCTGCAGTGCCATTCCTGCAGAGTTGTTCTGATTTTCACTGATTTGTTAGAAGTACACCCAGAAAACTTTTACATTATCAATTAAATCAAGCTCAGTGTTCAAGTCAGAGAGTACTATCTCTATTAATACAGTTGTTCAACGGTACAAGTTTCTTTGCCCCAGTTTCTACTCAGGAAATATGTAAAGCAGAAACTGCCTCAATCCAACAGCTACAAAACTAACATAGCAGCAATCTATGTATCACTTCATTTTAGAGCATCTCTTCAAAGCGCTCTCTTTGTTCTCGAGACCTGTCTCTTTATTGCCTTGACCCTGAACGATTTCCTGTCCACTGACTGCACCATGCTTACAGTAAGCTTCTACTAAGCAAGAGGATCAGGTAACAATAAATACCCCAACCAGGGCTCCTTAGGAAAGGAAGCATATCACTCTCAAAGAGAAGGGACAACTATTCTGTTATGCAGAGTAATGGAGTAAAAAATTAATCTTTTGCAGCAAGGTAGCAACCAAAGTCACTTCTATCTTCCCTCCCATTCCCATTCCCATTCCCAAATAAGCAATCAGTACAGAGGCTCAGTCGTCTTTTTGTTCTGGCTTCTGTAGCAGGTACATCAACGAGGCTACTACCACAGTAAAAATGAACAGTAAGACAAACTTTTGAGCATTAAATAAATGGGTGTACATAACCAGTCATATACTGGGCCAAACGAACTCCAGGGTTACACTTCCAGCAAAATCACCATCGCCGGATGGGGGCTGAGTTAAAACAATCTGTAACACATCTCAGTGTCTGGAGCAGACTACATTATACTTCCCAAAGGCAAGGCTCAGTGCGCCGTCAGCGATGAGAGGGGACAACTGAGGTGCCTAACGGTGGAACCCATCAGCGCAATTTCCCACAAGTCAAGAACGCGAGACAGCGCAGCTGCTGCGATGAGTGAATAGCTGAAGGAGCTTGTGTGAGCTTCAATAGCAGGCCGGAGCAGCGCTCCACTGTGAATGACAAGTGATGGGCCAAATCACTGGGGAGCTACCGATGAGTTATTAATGGTGACAGGTACACTACCTGGGAGACAGGTTGAGAGGGGAAAAAGATTATTTATAAGCGAATAGTTAACAGCTGTACCCACTGCTAAGCATTACATGGATGCCACAAACTGTAGAATTCAAATCTTGGGTTATTCAAGCACGAACAACTGCCTGTCACCAAACTGCAACGCATCGGTACAAATTAAGGTGGGAGAGATGAGACGAGGCTGGAACGATGCCTTGCTCAAGAAGGCAGTGTCATCACAGAGTGCAGATAAGAGCTAGAGAAGGGCTGAGATAACCATGAGGTGAATTATGGTTCTTAATAATAATGATGAATTTGCAAGAACAGCTTTTTAATTTTTCCTGAGGGCTTTTGCAAGAGAACAGATGCTGAACGTGTCCTGTACTGACAAGAATAAATGGGTGAAAAAAATATAATAAGCAAAGGAAATGTTTTCGAAGAAGTTTTCTTTTGATATGAGAAATAATATATTTCTATTGTGGAGATAATTTCAGCTATCTTCAGCCCCCTCCCAAGTTTGAAAGCCACATTGTTAAGCTTATAATACAATGTTTTTACAATACCTAAAATAATATAGTTACCCAGTTTTTCCCAAGGGAATGAAGCATTGTACTACTGAGTATATTAAAAGTTGCCTGGACAAAAATCTTTTACATCTATTTCTCTCGTACAATCCTGTAGGATGAGAAACAGCGGGGGGGGAAAAAAAAAGGTATCAAGATTTTGGAAATGTTTTCATAATGTGAACATAATCCTGAAAGAAGCTGTTTCTGAGCCCTTTCCTATCCCATTGCAAAGACACATCTTTGCTGTAAATGCTCACAATGAAGAGAAAAACTAAGAAAGAATTTGATGGCTTTTTTTGTGGTCTTTTAATGCAGTAGAGCAGTTAAATACCAGCAAGAACAGCCAAGTGCCAAGACAATAAGCAGGTGCTCCACTGACTTCTAGGCTTCCATAAAACACAGGCTGAGAATCCTTGCACTAGATGTCTGACCAGAAAGAGACATTTTTGACCTCCAATAAAATGTGTCAAAAGGCTAATCTTCAAAAAAGAATGGGGAGAAAAGGTGTCAGAGTAAATGCTTAAGCCCTAAATTCAGTTTTTCTTGAAATGCAGTCACAAACAGATTGCAAAAAGGGAAAGAAAGAGGGCTACTCAGCAACACCTGGGTTCCTTCAAGGTGGAGAGAAGAAACTGTTTATATTTATGGTTACTGCCACTTCTCATTTCTTTGCCATAGGGGCATTGTGCTCTCGTATGCTCGTATGCTCTGGAGGAGATAATGTGAGGCAGAAAAGGTTCACACTTCAAAAAGCTTCTGAGCCTTTAAAACATAAGGACATAAACTGACTCAGCACCATAACTGTTTGCAGGATTTGGTCCAAATCTTTCAGTTCAGGCATTCTGTGCATGTGTGTGTTTGTGTGTGTGCCATATTAGCCAAGCTTACTCATAACTTGCTTTCTGCTCTTCATAAGATTTAATTATTTTTCCTCACCTGTTTCATTCCAGTTCTCATGGACAACTGGCATGATTCCTCAGTGCCTGAACTTCTCACACTGTGAATCAATATTTAAGTATATAACCAAAGCTGTGTGAGACTGTTAAGTTTTATCTTAACAATTGGATATTAAAGTACCTTTATTAAATACTATGCATTGTGAAAAGCAGTTTTCACACAACTTTTGGGCATAAAACAAGCAGTCACAACATCATTTTTAAAGATACAGTGAGAGGTTCAGGAACTGAATATAGATGGGGTTTGATATTAACAGCTTTCTGGAAATTCTGCATCTGCACTGGTATCCCCAGATATTAGTGATTAAATCCTTGTTTCCCTTCCCTCCTATTTTCAAATTTATTTTTGCTTAAACAGACACATACTAGAGGAGCTGGGCTAAAGGCAGAGGAAATGCAAGTCAAATTTCACAAAGAGTGAAATACGAGAAGTTAATTCACTACACTTAACTGTCAAAAAACGTGGAATTTAAAGTGAACAAGGTGAGCTTAGTTTTGATATCTCCATTTGTACTAAACAATGCCTTAGTGCGCAAGTGGTTCCAGGTTCCACTGCTTCTAAAGTAAGGCACTACTAAAATAAGTATCAGAGTCTGCCTCTAAGTTGCAATTTGCTTTCTCATATTCATAGATGGAAACTGAAATGTCAATTTCTTTACTGTTTCTTCAGGGATAGGTCTTCAAATTTGGAAACACAGATTTTGATACTCAAGTCTGCATGGAGATATCAGTGCCTGCTGCTATGATGCTCAAAAAGTAAAACTGTAACTTTAAAAAAATTGTTTATGTAAAAAGAATAACTTCAGAGATCTATCTGTTGGCTACCTTTCAGCAAAAACAAACAAACAAACAAAGCTATAAAAATTATTATAAAACATACAGTACAAACCATGAGTGTGTTTATTTTATATCAGTCAACATTATTTACCATATACCTGGGTCAGAATTAATACTCCAAGGACCATACACAACAGATGTCCAACATTGCATTCTTTACAACTCCACACACCAAGTAAGTCCATCCACTAAAGCAGAAGTCTCCTGTTTTCCTCCAAACAAAATGCAGTACTATTTGTTTTTTATGGATCCATTATAAATTCTTGAGTGACACAAAGGACAAGCTGCCAATAGCAATAAAAGGACAGGATACTAGGGAGGAAGGCTGGTTTCTAAACATGCCAAAATTTGTTGGAAGTATAACATTTAAGGACTCTTCCCTCCCCTGTATTTGACCCCTAGCTGTACTGTAGCTTCTTCACATTACCTCAGTTGGTCATGTATGAACAAGTACTCCCACCACTTTTGCAAACCTCCTCCTCCTCCTCTTTATCATAGAGTGTATTTGGTAAATTCTGTCCACACATTTCAAAAGGAACAGAAACTCATCTCTTAATTTGTATATACTACGTAATCAGCTCAGCACGCTGGGCAAAGTCTTGGCTCCCTGCACAGCCAGAGTCAAAGAGCTGTGCTCTACAGTGGTCTGCAGACACCCACCTAGAAGGCAAAGGAATCGCAGAAGCAGCAGCTACCCATACCTTACCCACAGACACTGGGGAGGGGACGGCCAGGTGGGCAAGGACCCTATACTCACTGAGTGTTTCTTCTGCCCACCCCACAAAATTCCTGCTCGGGGCAGGAAAGAAAAACAGCAGCAACCTGGACCAAAAAAGTTAAGACATTCCTTCAGTGAGACCCTGGTCTTCATGGACATGATGAAACTGACTTGAGAGACTTCATGACGAGAATCTGCTTCATTAGTGATTCTCCACTGCAAAACATTCCACAAACAATCCATGGCCTGTGGCCTGGTTTTGAGAGATGTAATAAATGCCAGTGCAGAGAGAAATGGAGTCTATTCCAGTGAAAACAATTAACAGTAAAGAAGGAATCTTTAGAAACCTACAATTTTTAATTGAAACATACTTTCTCATACAGTCCTCACAACCTACTATTCATTCCTTTTCAACTAAAGGGCAATGCTTACAGGAAGGGAACTGTTGTGTGACCTCAGCTGAGCAAGCTGACATACATACATTCATTGAGGCCTCAGTTTAGAAAAATATACAAGCATATGCTAACCATTAAACATGTGAGTAGATCCCTGTTGAAGTCAAGGGCAATAATTGTTTAAAGCTAGGTAGGTGCTTATGCACCTTGCTGAATCAGGACCCAGTTTCTGACAGTGACTGAGCAGATCTCTGGGTAACAAATTAAGTTTGACTCCCTATGGCTTTATGTCTCTAGCATCCAGTAAGCTGAGAACTATATTGGTTTGCATTTTTATAACGTCTTTCCACTCCTGTCTCTCTACTATATTTTGTTTGGTGCCTTCAAAGCAATAAGCGTTGCTTTTTTGTCAGTGGAAAAGGAACTACCAGTGTCTCCCTCTACTACCTGGCCACATACACAAAGCATGCAGAGACTTCATATATTTGCAGCACTTCCTTCCCACCTCTCGAACTAAGCTGAAAGTAGTTATACAAAGTATTGTCATACAAGTCCTGTTCCTTTGAACAGCTAGATAAACAAACCAAGGACTTCTGTACAGTGCAGTAGCTGCTGAAATCCCAGTACAATTTTCTTGTATGAACTGAGGGTAAACGCTCTGCCAAAGTGAAAACCTTAGAGAGGGACTTAAAGAGTCCTACAACATAAAGCCGACTGGTGACCGGGAAAAGCCTTACAGACACATCCAATGGCTAGTGTGATTAGTATTAGAAGTTTATACTATGTTACTGCAGCTATTATTCAGGCATGGGAGTATATGTATACTTTCAGATTTTCAGTCTGAAGTATTTCAGCCTGGTTTGACACAGAAATTTTCCCAAGTGCCTCAAAAGGCATAAAACTTTCTCTTGCATTGACATTTTTATCCTGCTCCTTAACATTGATACAACAAACATTTCCATGCTAATGTACTCTATTTTCATTGATCTATTTGATGTTGCAGGTTACTACTCACCAAAAAAACCAACCGACCAAAAAAAATTTGAAAAAAAAATTATTTTTTCCTATTTCTGTGGCTCCAGAAAAAGTGTAAAGCTTAGGTTACTCATGTCACAATGTTTTCATGCCTAAGAAAAGTGGCTTTATTGACCCAATGAGAGAGCTAACTCTTAATTCCAGCTGAACAGATACTTTTCCAACTATCAGAATAAACAACCTTCCTTTTAATAATTGTTATAAGGACAGTATTAATACCATATGCAATAATACTGCACTACAACACAGTAACAAACTCAGCAAACTGAAAGATATATATGGGCCACAAGCCTGTTCAGTTCATAACACATCAAGTACCAGGCGCTGAGAATATATTAGGCATTATGAGAAACTTACTCTTTTAAGATGCATCTTAAGCTCGTCATGTAAAATCAACTTGCTAGCTGTATGTGGTTGGGGGTACACAGGCTCCTCAAGCCACAGCCTCCAAACGAAGGCTGGAAGTGGCCAGGTCAGAGATCATACACATATTCTAAGTGGCTGCTATTGTATCTGTGGATCAGACCACCTCTGCTGGTCAGCTGTCCCAGAACATTCGGTAACATTCGGTAACACCCAGGTTCGCTGCAGCCTCCCAACAAACACAATTCTGTGAGTGATCTGCTACAGACATTATTAATTCCTTGCCCTTTTTCTCCCAAGAAACATTTCAGCTGCGGCAGAAAACGAATGCCATGGGACTTATATCCATTACCTCACAACCCTTTCAGCCTGCAAAGGGGAGAGAAGAGCTCTGTTTTGCATCCCGTGGTACTGTTTGAAATAATATGAAGAGGAAACCAGCTCACACATGGAAAGCGACTGAATTAGTACTAGCTAAATTCTTTAAAACTAAATTTAAGTTTATTTTATGGAATTCTTTCTAAAAGACATGGTTTGGACAAAAGCTTCTTTGTGGATTGTAACATTACATACTCAGCATGTTTGATTTAGTACTCAGGAACACTACTGCAGAATAGTCAATTCTTGCAATTTTATCAAAAATCTCTTGATATTACAAGACCTTTTTTTTTACTGTACCTGCTTCCTGGAGTTCTTGTATTTATTTTCTTTTTTATCTAAATAAGGGGTTTTTTTTGTTTGGCTGGTTTTTTTGATGGTAGGTTCCAAAACAAGAAGCAGCTTGAACATATAAACCTAGATTTCTCCAGTATAAAATGGAAAGCAAAAATAAATTATATGAAATCTAATCCTTTAAACCAATTCCCTAAAATTCAGAACCCAAGGTTATGATCCTCAAATGTTTGAGGCTAGTAACACAGCCCTGCTTCATATTAAAATGCTGACCTTCTATAGTAATTATCCTTTTCTGAAGCCATTCACCAAGCACTCTTGGTGCTATATTTCAGCTACATATTGAGCTAGCAACAGAGTAAGTTGCACAGGCATTGTCCTAGCTATTTCCAAATAGCCTGAGAGCCATTCTGTTTTAATGGAAAGCCTGGTGCAACACAGGCTAAGTTGCAAGCAACCTGATGAGCAGGCTCAATTCTTTCCTTCCTATCTGTCAGCACCATTTGTCAACTTTGACATAAGTTAAAGGCATCCAATATCCAGACTGTGTGGATAAAAATGTAATAATGTTACCTCTATTACCATACCCACATCACTAGGCAAGCTATACAGACACACGCAAAACCCAGCAAGCTGATATATTCGGGACAGCAGTCTTGAAAATCTACCTGTCCTATAAATGACTTCCTTCTCTGCAGGACAACTGCCAGTCACTAACACAGGCTTCCACACATTTTCCAGCAGAAGGAATGTAAGACTTCGGGGTGCAGTTCTGGCAAGATTCATCATGAAGAATCCAGCAAGACTGAATATAAACTGATATACTTTCCTCTACTAGAAAAAGTAAAAGTGAAACAAATTAAACAAATTCTTCCTCTTCCATTTACTAAAAAGATTACTAAAAAAAAAGATATTTACTGCAAGTCCTGTTGCAGTGGTGGTGATGTTTCAATATTTGACTAAAGAACAATCATAATTACACATTCTATTTCATTAGAGGATCTCAAAGCACTTCATAAACATTAATTAACAACATCCAAGTATTAATTGGGGCGATTAGAACATTTCGTAAAAGCTGTGGGAGAGGAGAGAAATCAAGCTGAAGCACAAAGGACTCGTGTAGCAAGTTAATATATTAGAGCCAGTAGAATAATACATGTTTCCTGGCTTCAAGTTAAGTCTTCAAAATTCTAGGACATGGTGCAAAATGACAACCAAATCATAGAAGATATTTCAGCACAGGAAAGAAAATTAAATTTCTTAATTAAAATATAAGAGTTCATCTTCATTAGATTCAAAATGTACCTTGATAAGTAAAAGGGGGTTGTCTGTCTACATTCAATGCTGTGCTCTTACTGCCTAGAAGGCAACAGTAAGTGCTAATGACATTTACCCCTCCTAATAAGAGTCACTCACACTTCACTGTTATTCCTTGTTATTGCTCAGGACAGGCACTAGCACCTCATTGAAAGATCAGTGCTGCAAGGGAAAAAAGTCCCCTTGAGATCCCTTGGACTTCAAGAAAAGCAGTAAATCAACTGATGCTGGACAGATGACAAGTTTGATTCTCTGTGGCCCTTCCTGATTCCTAAGTGTCTGTGGACCTAAATTTCATAAGTGCCTGAAGCCAGTGCTGACACACAGACAATCAAAACCACCCCTAAACTCAGAGAAAGAGGTGTCTAAACTGGGAAAAGTCTTAAATCCATTAAAGTGTCATGGTCTGGATTCCGTACTCTCTAATTGAGGTAATCTCCATTGATGTGTAGCTGAATGGTTAATATCACAACCTTATCACCTCCAGGACCGTGATTTTAATTCAGCCTGAAGTCCTTTGTGAAGAGAGTAGTCTACAAAAAGCAGAAGTTCTAATCTCAGAGCTGTATTCTGTGAGAAGAGTGATGTTAATTCCTTGGAATCTTGACAAACTCACTCCTCTCCACATGCACACACACACATTTCCCTTCGATCAATAGCTTTATGCCCTTTTGTTTTCTTTATTTTATAGCAGGTCACTGCATTTAGTAGAAGAAAATTGAGATGGACAGTAACCCCAAGATCCTGTCCTCAACTCCATGGTCATATTTCTCCAACACAGTGCAGGATATGTTCTGGTAGAGGTATCAAGATGGCATTGTCGGCAAAAAAAAGTAATTTTCCAGGCTAGGAGGAAAGCCCTTCTCTTCCTTCCCCCCATCCACAGAGAATCAGTTTCAAAAATGGAGACTTTTGACATAAAAACACTCACAATCTATTAGAAACATAAATAAATACATAAATTTTGTTCATATACACCCATGTAGATGCTTATTTCACAGAAAAACTGTGATCATAAACAGTTAACAGAAATTCAAACACATTCTGAAGCAAGAAAGCTGGAAATAGTTTCCTCCTTGGCTTACCTACCAAGACGCAAGTTCCCCCTTCTGTTTCTCAGGCAATGCTTGATGGTATCACTCACACCTAAAACAGTTTAGGGAGTGAACTATTCCTCCCACCTCCTTCATTCCCCACTCCACTTTAGGTGTTTGTGATATCATCATCTATCACAAGAGAAATGCAGGACCATGAACTCAAGCCTTGGCAGGTGAAGAGATTTTCAGCTCCATTTTAAAAACCAAGCACACATAGTCCTGGCATATGCCTGACAGACCTTCAAAAACAGCCATTTCCATGCTCATTGCATCCCAGTAGCTGTGCCCAGCTGTGTGAAACTACGTCAGTCAGTGGGATCACAGCTTCCCACCCCCAGTACTGTAAACAGTACACATACCAGGTAGGAGAAACACAGCTATACAAAAGTCTCTCTCTCTTTTTTTTTTCCCTTTTGGTCTTCAACAGCCAAAAATGTTTGCCATTAAAAAAGCCATCTTTGCATTTCTGAGCCATGTGAAACACTATAGTTATAAAGGCTGACTATTTCATAATAGTCATTAAGAACTAGCATCATGTATACTGCTGTTGATCACCAGGGGTTATACAGCCCTCTGCTTCATTACCCTTGCAAGATGCAAGACACAGAGCAGCAATAGCACAGCTCTCCAGCTGCACATATTCTGGAAATCCAAATGATCTTTGCATGTTACTGAGACATCTGTTGTCACGTAACTTGTCCTGGTGGCATTCAGAAGTACCATCAAACTCTTCGGAGTTTATTTTTATTCTTTCCTGGTTCAAGTGCTAACAGTTGTGATAAACAGAGTCACGTAGCACTAGTGTGATTGGTAGTGTTACTACTAGAGGTATAGCATCAAAAGCAGCAGGGAGATGTTAGGCAAGCTAGTGCAGATACAGAGAAAATCTGAAAGCGTTTCACATTGTAGAACAAGTGGCACTGCTTTGCTCAAACACAAAACAATGCTTCCCTATGGCTCAGCAGTTGTGCTCTGTTTCCTACCTCCCTCTTCAGTCCTTAATGGTTTATCTGAGCTTTTTCCACCCTGTGTTTAGAGACAGGATAGTCACTCCTAGCTTTGTAGAGCTAAGATGAATACAAAAGAGCAAGGGGCATAGCAGAGAATCTCTGCTCCACAGCAGTGCAGAATCGTCATGCTAAACTGACTCACTTGGGAGAAGAGAAACTCTTCCAGATGATCACAGGCACAGATATTACCATGCAGTGATGCTGTGGGAGGAATGGAAAACTCAGGAGATGGACACATCATCTAACAGATCCTTTCCATCTCTTTGTGCTAAAGAGGTAAACTCAGAGGAGGAGGGGCAGTGAAATTCAGATGAGGCTGAAAAAGGGAAGATAAACAAGAAAAAAGTGTGTGTGTGTGTGGGAAGGCAATGACAACAATAAGTTGGAGTGGAAAGAGGGGGAAGAGGGAACAGACAGGCACAGAGAACAAGAAATAGGTGGGCACATACTAAAGAGACTTAAATTTAAATCCCATTTGTACTGGGAGAACAGAAGTCCGGATAGATGTTACCCAGCTTTGAACCTTGGTCTCTCCAAGTGCCACTGTTGAAAAACAATGTCAGAACAAAAGAACACATATGAGTGGTAGCCATAATTACTGGGGGGAAAGAAAACACAAGACAGAAGCGTATCTAACAAAACTGAAAAAAGTGAACAAAGCTGTAAAATGGTAGCTATCTCTTCATTAGCAAGTAATTAAATCTGGGTGGCAGTTAAGGGAACTACAAGCTTGCATGTGAAAGACTTTGGTAGTACTTTGGCTTTGTTAGGGAGTTTTACTATACATAAAAAGGGAATAATATCATAGACACATGGAAAGACTAAGTGACTGCTTCTTACAACGCATGGAAATCCTCCTGTGGTCGCCACTAAACAAGTGCAACGTATTAACTAAGAGACTGACAAACAGACCAATGAGGAATGAGAAGCAATGTAAACTAAAAAATGCACAACCTTCACATACAAAAGCTATTTTTATGGTATTATGTATTTATGGTGCATAATTGTCATCCAACTTTCACTGGGTTGCAAGGCTAAACTTTTTTTCCCCTCCATATCATAATTTGATTGCCTATTCCTCTTGACTTCCTTTATAACAAATAATATAGCATTCCACCCCTTTAAAGGTGGTTTTGTTATGACAGAAAAAAACAACAAATCAACTGATGGCAACTGGGAAAAAAAACTAGGAAAAGAAACTTCACATGACTTCTGACTATAGCAGACTACATTGAACTGAAAGTATGATATCATCACTACAATGACCCGATGACACCACTTATCTACCTTGAGAAAGCCGATATCCTCAGAGCTGCTGTTTGTTTGTTTTCTTTCTAATGTTCCTTATGTTTAAGCAATGGAGGCTGTTTGACAAGCTGTTTAATTAAATAGCTCTTGCACTTGGGCTCTATAGCAAAAGTTCAAATATCTTAAAAGGAGGCAAATAAGTACAGATGGGAAAGCTAAGATTCTACTGTCTCTAAAAGAGGTCAGATAGCAACAGAACCCATGCTTTTCTGAAATTCTCCGCAGACAAGCCAATGGTGGGCAATATTTAATTTTAAGAACAGTAAAGCAATTTTCATCTGTGCATATGGTTAATATTTCACCTGCTTAGAAGATAAAGTCTGCTAAGGGATTACTCAGAGAAAGAACAGAAAATAAATTAAATAACAGGAATATTAAAAATGCTCAAATTTCTTTCTTTGGTCTCTCCCCAAAACTCTTGACCTAATCTGGATGTAAGAATGGTGTGCACGAACATTCTAGTTGTGGTAAGCTAGGACAGCAAACAAAAACACTCCATTCCACCAACAATAACTACATTTAAAAAAAATAATGGAGAAACTGTCAGTCAAATATAACATCAATATATGTGAGCAATTTGACTATGCATATAACTAATTTTTCTTTAAAAATCTCAGAGTTGAATTATTTAACCTACACTATGTATTTCACAATTTGAACGAGTTTGTTTTTCTTAATGGGATATTACCTTTTGAAAAAAAAGTCTACATTTCTCTCCCTCATGTATACCTTCCGAGAGTTTACTCCTAGCTGACTTCAGTGACGAAAGCAGTTGGTCTTACTCAACAGATATTTTAGCCCTACAGAACTAAAAAGCAATGGGAGAATAAACCATAGTCCATCCCGGTCAACATCTGAAGAGTTAACTAAATTAATAAAGTAGAGATTGTGCTGATGATCTGTGGGCACAGAAACACACAAGCCCAAGCCAGCAGTGGCAGAGGATGTCATTAATTTCAGAATTTTTTTCTTTTAAAATTAGCAGTCTTGACAGTGAAACCACAAAGGCAGAAAAAGAATCATATTCCCATTTCCAGTCTTCCCAAAGCAGAAAATTATATCTAATAATTTTTAATTTCATCAGTTTTCAGCACTGACATTGTCATGGAAAAGACCTTCATTTAGGATTAGTGATTCCCCATGCACTGTCCAGTGCACGAACTTTTGTGAGTCACGTTTTGGGCCAATAAAATCCCCATACTTTTCCAGCTGGCTTTAGTTTTCATTTTGTTTTTTGGGATTCTTTTTTTAAACTTCTCATAGCTGTGAGTGGCACCAGAGAGTCTGGCAGCAAAGACATTGCCTATGAGCTGTTGACTACAATCTACTTTTTTTTGAGGGAATGATGGTAACAGTGGGAATCCTAGGTCTAGTCCCTTTTCTTCATTCTGCCCATATTCTGTTCTGTGCCGCTGCTTCCTTCTTTGCACTGTAAAGATATTTATTTTCCTCCTTTACACTAAGGGAGTACAACTATTTGATCTCAAAACAGTTGAAAAGGTGTTGCACTGGTCTCAAAACACTGAATCATTATTTGCAAAGAGCTTATAGCCTCCAAGTTGGGGTGACATGTCTTGTTGTCTGCAGCTGGACCAGTGCAAAAGCTGAATGTCCCAGCAATGCCCCAGCTGTTCACTGCTAGTGGCAAAATTGCCCTCTATCCCTTCCCTCTCAGAATAATCAGCGTTAACTTATGCATGGTTAGCAGGAGACTTTTTCTAACCTGTCATGTTTAGAGAGAACCTGGCTAGGGAGTGATTACACATGCAGTTACGCTAGCAAATGGGTGAGGTAAAGTATTCTTCAGTGATGGAGCAGAGGAGAACAGCTGGCAAAGTTACCTCTTCACTCAGCTCAGCTGGAACCAAACCAGGGCTGGAGACTTACTCACAGTTGAGCTGTTCTTTACAGCAAAAGTAATTTCACCCAAATCAATAGAGCAACTAATCAGATCTCTTTGAGTAGCAGGTGCAGAATCTGACCCAAAACAGCTACTGTTATTGACAGAATAATTTCCTGTCATGTAAAGACTGCTGTTGCATTGGCTGTTCCCAAAGACAAAACCTACGGGCTCGCTAACAATTCCACAGCATATACAGTAACTTAGTTCCATGAGGTAGGTACCGGATAAACAAGCCTAGAAACTGGAGCACTCTGGATGCCCACAGAGCAGACACAGTCCAGAAACTTTCCATATGCAGTAGGCTTTGGGGTGTTTTGAGGATCACATCAAAAGATGAGAGAACTACTCCTCCCCTGAAACATTAATCCTCTGAGCGATCTGATGAGACTGCTGACCAAATTGTCACTCACTGACGTTTCAGAGATAGGTATCTATTCACCAGAAACTAGGTTTATTGCACGGAGGCCACAGAAAGCTTGCCAGGTCTTAATGCCTTTCAGCCGTTACTGGCAATGCCCAAATGTGAAAGGCCGGCCTATCACATTACCTCCGCTGGCTTCAAGGTTCCTTCGCTTCCTGTGCTCCATTAATGCATCCACTGAATGAAGCAATAAATACTGCATTTTTCTCTGCCCACTGCCTTTTAATTTGTTATTTAGACACATTATTAGTCAAAATAAGGGTATTACAAATAATCCCACCCACCTTACAGCATTAATACACAACTAGAGAGAGACACTGGTTTTTTCCTGCTTCTCAAGTGGAGCAAACGTGAGGTTTTCTCACAAGTTACTGAGAAAAAGTATTTTCTTTTTCTGTGGGAAGAAGGGTTTCACGATGGATCTTGAACAGAAAAGAAAATATCTGGCAATATTAAATTAATTGATTTTGACTGGATACATCTACCCTAAGATTTCTTTTTTTTTTTCCCTCCAAAAAAACTCCATTCAGGAAAAATGTTAAAATATTTTAGCCCTCCCATCATGATTCAGGGGAAATTCTACCCAGATTGATATCTCAGGCCTTCCCAAGGCATGAAACTCTGATTTTGTACCAGTTTTACAAATCTTTTGCATCGTGGTTAAGTGGTGAACACTGGAACTCGAACCAAGATTAAGTCTTCTGGAATCTCTCACAACCATTCACTTTATCTGCTGTTACTTCTCCTAGCCCTTGCAGAAGAGACTTAAGGTACAGATTCTGTATGTTCCAAATAAGTTCTGTATTTCTGAGCAAGCTACTAACCTTCCTTTTTTTTTTTTTTATGCTAAACAGTGATATCCATCATTTCATCCAGTTACAAGTTTAAAATATTATTTTTATTAAATTAGAGCCAAACAAACTAGTTTACTGGTTTATACTTTTCAACTACTATAGCATTATAGCAAATTTAAACCTTTTCCTAGAGATACATATTTGTATATTTGCTGTCTAATGAGTATGTATGAATGTGTGGTAAACTTGCCAGCAATGACTGGATTAGGTTAAAATTTAGACAGGTTTGCACAGACCAGTTAAACTACATACTATATACTATACTTCCAGACTGAGAATCAGATGTTCCTGAATTCACTGTGTGAAAGCCTACCAACAACCCCATAGCTCTGCAATACTCTGGATGATTTCTTTCGGTCCTTGATAATTTTGGTTCTCCTATAGAAGGCTCATGCCATTTCGTTGGAAGATTTTTTTTTGTGCAAAAGCTGCCTCAAACAATTCTGTGAAGAGTTCCAATTCTATAATGATGAACTTCACAGAACAACATCTTTCGCTTGAAGGAGACATTACCTGTAGTTCTCATCTGTATGCAGATAAGGACTCTTACTGTGCTAGTGTTACTACACACTTCTTGTAAAATTTCCCTGCATGCCCTTTTTCTCCTTTTTATCAGATAGTTGCAACAGCATTACTTTTTAAAGAATACTTTTTTAATATCATAGATTTGATTAATTTTCCTAAGATTTCTCTTATATGTTGTACTTAGTTTCCCTTTTCTGCCATATACTGAGCTTCCTAGCTTTAATGGATACAAAATGTATTTTCTGCCCAGAGTAGTTGTGGAGACTCCATCCTTGGAGCTATTCAAAAGCCATCTGGACATGGTCCTGGGCAACCAGCTCTACGTGGCCCTGCTTGAGCAGGGGGGCTGGACAAGATGACCTCCCTTCCAACCTCAACCGTCTGTGATTCTTTGAAATTAGAGCTAAACTAACAGGCTGGCTCAACTACACCTATCGTAAGCCTTCATTCACCCACTAACACAATCCACAGCTGAGCACTAACCAAGTCAATATGTGGCAAGACTGTAACAGCTGCCATTAACTTTCATTGATAATTGTTCTCCTGTAACTGACATAATATTCAATATACTGTTGTTGAATGTAGAAATGGTAAAATACTTGCCTTGAGGGCTACAGTGTGATTGAGTTTTAGCCAGATAAACTGAACTCTGACCCAGCGGTGTCTTACAGGCTTTTACACCACTCACATGCATAGGTCACAATCTCACGCTGTATAAACCTCTATGTAATTATATTACAAGCCATTCTTGCATATATTAAGATCATTCCAACAGATACTTAAAACTAAATCAATACAAGCCTGATTCTATGACCTTTAAAACAAGAAAATTACTGATTTCAGTCAGTCTTCTTGTCTGTAAGGGACACTGAATTACAGTCTGCGCTTGTAATATATTACACCTAACTATTAATTGCATTTAGTAAACCACAATTTTCTAATGTTATATCTCAGAAAGAATGAATTTTTTTACGTGTATTCCTTTACAAATAGTATTTCTTCAGCCCTCTTGATCAGTAGTGTTCAGAATCCAGGCATCTAAAATATGATGCAATATGCACATAATGCCATTACAGTACATATCTCTATAGATTATCTATCATATCTAATATATATAGATACATATCTGTATGTATATATAATACAAACTTCTATAGATATCTACTGTATAAATATCATAGATATATATTTACCTGTAAGTTTTAGACTGATAATGAAAAAAATGGATCATATTGTATGTGAACATGTGTAACGTTTAGCTTTTACAAACAGATGCCTGAGAGAATCCTAAAACAATTAAAGAGCTCCTTTCTGTATATATCCTAACAAGAGTAACAGAATCTCATTACTAAAGTAATAGCCTTTTTATTACTCTTTCTCTAGGACTGCTCTACAATTCAGAACACTTTTCTGCAAAAATCTGTGTACAGAGCATTTAAGAAAATATCCAAGAACACGAAATATGAAGACTTCCATAGAATTATGTAAAGGTTAATTTGCTTCTTTCACACGAAGGACAGATAACTGAAGAGGAATTGAAAAATAGTCAGAATTCTTCAGAGCAGGAATAAAGATTCCCATATTTTCTGTATAGTGCCATGCAGAATCATTCAGAAACTAGAATTTTTCAAAGTTTTTCAGGCATGTCAACTTCAATAACTGGATACCTTCTAGATGATGTAGAGCTCCCACAAAGTCAGCAGCAATTAAGAGAACTCAGAAGCATGTAGGATTAGATTCTCAATCAGAAATATTATTAATAAAATGTACTAATTCACTTTGGAACCCAATGGATGATGAAACTCTTCAGACACTAACCATATGTATTCATGACCATACTCATAAATCAAGCCTGCCCATTATTTTTGTTTGTTTGTTTACTTATTTTATGGTTTCTTTTGCTTATGTTAACCGATTTGCATTTAAAACTTTATTTAAAACTACCTTTTTAAAATGGCCTTATAAACAGGATTTTCCTGTTTATACAAGCCTGTAAATCAGGCTTGCAGCTAGCTAACCTCACTATTTGCAGTATTTAAGGTATTCCTACAATAAGCGCAAGCAAGTACAAATAAATACTATGATACAAAGGAACCTGCATTTTGTTTTAGCTTAGGAAACATTGAACATTTTATTTTGTCAACACCATCAGCACTCTTCAACATACCATACTAAATTTACTTCATATCATTCTACCTCTTTGGGTGCATGGTCAGTATGTCTGTACCAAAAAAAAAAAAAATAAAAAAAATCCAGTTAACTGTTTTGGAAACATGCTTTGCTTTATTTCCTACCTGAAGGATGTAGCCTCGAACATAGTCTCGAAGTGTCCAGCCTAAGCCATGTAGAATATGCAACACTTCCTCTTGCTTCAGTACACTGAAGAGTCGGTCAAGTAGTATCTTCAGTCTCACAGGCACAGCCTGAGTACCGTAGAGCATCAGGCTGCTGATGTCAAACACAACGTTGGACTGCACAATCTCCACTTGGGTTGGGTGGTAGAGGTGCTGAGTACTAAGCTTGTCCAAGGCTGAAAGAAAAGGGGTTAATTATAAGAGAACAGCTAAAGGAAAGACAAGAATATAATATGGAAGAATTACCTAAACACATAAAATTTGGCAGTTGCACTTATTTTTTAGAGAAATATTACGTGGGTGATTCATAGAATCATAGAATCACAGAATGGTTTCGTTTGGGAGGGATCGCAATGAACAGAATGGTTTGGGTTGGGCGTGTCATGGTCTTGCGGAAGCCACCACCCCTGTGCCTGCCTCCCACTCCCCCGCTACCAAAACCTTGCCACACAAACCCACAATAGGAGGTCACCTAGTTCAAGGCCCCTGCAATAAGCATGAACATCTTCAGCTAGATCAGGTTGCTCAGAACCCCATTCAACCTGACCGTGAATGTTTCCAGGGATGAGGTATCTACCACCTCTCTGGGCAACCTGCTCCAGTACTTCACTATCCCCATCGAAAAAACCTCTTCTTTATATCCGGTCTGAATCTAATCTCTTTTGCTTTAAAACCATTATCCCTTCTCCAATTGCCACAGGCCCTACTAAAGCATCTGTCCCCATCTTTCTTATGAGACCCCTTTAAGTACTGAAAGGCCACAATAATGGCTCCCTGGAGCCTTCTCTTCTCCAGGCTGAACAAGCCCAACTCCCTCAGCCTGTCCTTGTAGGAGAGGTGCTCCAGCCCTCTGGACAACTTTGTGGCCCTCCTCTGGACTTGCTTCAGCAGCTCCATGTCTTTACTGTACTGAGGACCCCAGAGCTGGACAAGGTACTGCAGGTGGGGTCTGACCAGAGCGGACTAGAAGGGCAGAATCTGCAGGTCACACTTTTGATGAACCCAGGATACAGTTAGCTTTCTGGGCTGCAAGAACACATTACCGGCTCATGTCCAGCTTTTCACCCACCAGTATCCTGAAGTTGTTCTCTGTTGGGCTTCTCTCAATTCCTTCATCCCCCAGCTGGTACTGATACCAGGGGTTGCCCTGATCCAGGTTGAGGACCTTGCATTTGGCCTTGTTGAACTTCATGAGGTTCACATGGCCCACTTCTTGAGATTTTCCAGGACTCTTTGGCACGTCAACTGCACTACTCAACTTGGTGTCATCTGCAAATCTGCTGAGGGTGCACTCAATTCCCCTGTCCGTGTCACTGATGAAGGTATTAAACAGCACTGGTCCCAATATGGACCCCTGAGGCACACCACTCATCACTGAGTGATTCTTTTTCACAGGTACTGTCTGAAACAGGCCTAGTTTCCAAAGGTCACAGTTAACTTTAATTCTTACAGCAGAAGGGTGCTCAGCTGAGCCCCAGAGACTACAATGCTTATAAGTTCAAAGGAAATTACAGAAAATTTATGATTAACTAACTGATGACCAAGACTGAAGCTATGCAGAATTGATTTGGACTGTTAAAGGTTTGAGACTTAAACTCTAGGGTGAAAAATAGAAAACAGATACACCCTAAACCCCAGCCTTTTAAACATGTTAAAAATTAGTCCCCTGATTTAACATAAATTCTGTCATGAATTCACTGCTACTTGAGCTGGCTAGTTTGTTTTACCCTTCTGTGTGAATTTCATGTTATTCGCTGTGACATGAATAATTTAGAGATGATGGGAGGGGAGGTTTGCAGGATGAAGGTAATTCTTATCCCCTTGTGAAGTTAAATATGATGGAATTGCATATGACATCATGCACTTTACTGAGTATCAATGTTTACATTTAATTTTCGTTCCATTTTATGGACTATGTTGCAGCTCCTAAGCTTCTCACTGCTTTTTTTTTAAACAAAACTTTCTGAGCATTTAAAATAATTTTATAGGGACTTCTTCTCCTGTACTTTGGTTTCTTCTTGGCTTATTGTCACTGGAGAGTTCATGTACTCTTGATAAATTGCTTTCTTACATCCAGAGCGCAAAGGCCCTTATCATTTACTCACTGGCTTCATTCAACACGTTTACTCCAAGGAATACTTTGTCAAAGAGTTCTGGTTTCCTCATACTTCATTTCTTGCAACTGATTTTTCTGATCTTTCCTATTCTAGTGGTTAAATCAACTTGAATAAATAGCTTTAAATACTAATTTAACATTCAAAAAAGATAAGGAATTGGCAAGCCTAGGGACTGCAGTCTTGTGTCTCTCCACAGGACATTTATACTGCAGAATGTGAAGGGTGGGATTTTCTTCCAAAACTACTTCTTCCAAAGTACTTCAGCTATATAGGCTTCATGATGTGGTACTGATTTATTTACAAGGTCTAATGAAGGGAATTTGATTGAAGCTTAAACAGATCAAATACGTTCCTACTTTTTTTTTAGTCCCTTTCACATATGATATTTTTGTAACGTGGTTATTTTGCTACTACTCTAACAGATGTGTCAGCTTAGTACGCAGCTAGAAAAACCTAGAAAATTGATTTTGTTGCTGTGTAGGCTATGCTGCATGTGTGTTGAGATACATATATATACACATATATATATATGTACCTGGGGGGCAGAGCAACAATTTGGAAGGAGCAAAATATTTTTTTTTTTATTACTTGCAATAAGAATGTTGTAAATAGTATTAGTGCCAATAGATGTAACACATTCTACCAGACTATCAAAATAATTAAACAGATGTGGATCACCTTGAGTTTTCTACCTTCAGTCTTACAGAATGAGAACAGGGTCCAAAGAGGTTAACTTGCTTCTCCAAGTTTACACAAATTCAGATCAGAGTCAAGACATGAATGAGTATTTTCTGAATACTCAGTGCTTTTTAATCATGGCATCATATTGTATTTCTAATAAATCTTATATTCACCCTGATATTTGCCATAAAATCAACATGGCCAGGCATTCACAGTCCAGGAGGTTCTTGCAGAGCACTGATGATAACTTTTTGATGCAGGTGATTGATAGAGGAGCCCACGAGGAGAGGGGTACTTCTGGACCTTGTACTAACAAACAAAGAAGGACTGGTTGAAGGTGTGACGGTTGGGGGCAATCTTGGCTGCAGTGACTATGAGATGGTGGAGTTCAGGATCCTTCGTGGAAGGAACAGGGGCAGTAAGTAGAATTACAACCCTGGACTTCAGGAGAGCTAACTTTGGTCTTTTCAAAGACTGGTTTGGGAGAATCCCTTAGGTTAAGGCTCTAGAAGGTAAGGGGGTCCAAGAGAGCTGGTCAGTATTCAAGCACCACTTCCTCCAAGCTCACAGTCAGTGCATCCCAAAGAATAGGAAAACAAACAAAGGAGGAAGGAGAGCTGCATGGACGAGAGAGGAGCTCCTGAAAAAACTCAAAGGGAAGAAAGAAGTTTATAGTACGTGGAAAAAGGGAATGGCCACTTGGGAAGAATACAGGAATGTAGTCAGAGTATGCATGGATACAACCAGGAAGGCTAAGGCCCACTTGGAATTAAATCTGGCAAGGGATGTCAGGGACAGCAAGAAGGACTTCTTCAAATACATCAGCAGCTAAAGGAAGACTAGGGAAAATGTGGGCCTGCTGCTGAGTGGGGTGGTTACCTTGGTGATGGAGAATACAGAGAAGGCAGAGTTATGTCACCTTTGCATCAGCCTTCAGTGCTAAGGCTGGCCCTCAGGAAACCAGACCCTGGAGGCAGGAGAGAAAGTCTAGAGGTTGAGGAGGATCGGGTTAGAGAACATCTAGGCAAACTCAGTATCCACAAATCTGTGGGCCCTGATGGGATGCACCCATGAGTGTTCAGGGAGCTGGCAGATGTTATTGCTAGGCCACTCTCAATCATTTTTGAAAGGTTGTGGAGAACAGGAGAGTCAGCTGAGGACTGAAAGAAACACAGTGTCACTCTGGTGTTCAAAAAGGGCAAGAAGGAGGACCCAGGAAAGTACAGGCCAGTCAGTCTCACCTCCATCCCTGGAAAAGTGATGGAACAGCTTATTTTGGAGGTTATCAAAAAGCTCGTGGAGGAGAAGAAGGTTATCTGGAGTAGTCAGCATGGATTCACTAAGGGGAAAGCATGCCTGACCAATCTGATAGCCTTCTGTGATGGCATGACCAGCTAGGTGGAGGAGAGGAGAGCAGTGGATGTTGTCTACCTTGACTTCAGCAAGGCTGACACTGTCTCTCCTAACATTCTTGTTAGCAAGCTCAGGAAGTGTGGACTGGACGAGCGGACAGTGAGGTGGGTGGAGAACTGGCTGAACGGCAGAGCCCAGAGGGTTGTGATAAGTGGTGCAGAGTCTAGTTGGAGGCCTGTAGTTGGCGGTGTGCCCCAGGTTCAGTTCTTGGTCCGGTCTTATGCAATATACTCATCAGTGATGTGGACAAGGGGACAAAGTGTACCCTCAGCAAATTTGCTGATAATACCAAGCTGGGAGGAGTGGTTGATACCAGAAGGCTGCGCTGCCATTCAGCGAGACCTGGACAGCCTGAAGAGCTGGGTGAAGAGGAACCACATGAAATTCAATAAAGGCAATACAATAAGGGTCCTGCACCTGAGGCAGGCACCCATACAGGTTAGGGGTTGATCTGCTGGGAAGCAGCACTGCGAAGAAGGACCTGGGAGTCGTGGTGGACAACAAGCTCTCCATGAGCCAGCAGTGTGCCCTTGTGGTCAAGAAGGCCAATGGTATCCTGGGGTGCATTAAGAAGAGTATGTAACCAGCAGGTCGGGGGAGGTTATCCTCCCCCTCTACTCTGCCCTGGTGAGGCCACATCTGGAGTGCTGGGCCCAGTTCTGGGCTCCCCAGCTGAAAAAAGACAGGGAACTACTGGAGAGAGTCCAGTGGAGGGCTACCAAGATGATAGGGGGCTGGAGCATCTCTCGTATGAGGAAAGACTGAGAGAGCTGGGTCTGTTTAGCGTGGAGAAGAGAAGACTGAGAGGAGATCCCACCAAGACTTACAAATATCTGAAGGGTGGATGTCTAAAGGAAGGGGACAGACTCTTCTCACTGTTGCCCAGACACAGGACAAGGGGCAATGGGCACAAACTGGAACACAGGAAGTTCCATCTCAATATGAGGAAAAACTTCTTCACTCTGTGGGTGACGGAAAACTGGCACAAGCTGCCCAGAGAGGCTGTGGAGTCTCCTTCTCTGGGGATATTCAAAACCTGCCTGGATGCGATCCTGTGCAACCTGGTCTGGGTGATCCTGCTCTAGCAGGGGCTTGGACTAGATGATCTCCAGAGGTCTTTTCCAATCCCTGCCAAACTGTGAATCTGTGAATCTTAATATTTGCTTTTGTTTCTCTTTATTTAACAGTAAAACCTATGTGTGCAGTGAGGAAAAACAAATTCTTGCACCTAAAGAAGAACTGACTTGCTGAAGATCCTAAGGTCATGATTCTACTTTGGATCAAGTCAGGATGACTGTAAGACATCTTTATTTAAAGACTATTGGGTGGATTCTAAAACTAGTAGCTAGAATAAAATTACATTTATACCCACTTCATGTAATGTGACCACTCTGAGAATAATAGCTTTGGAAAGTCTGAGAAGAAATGGAAGTGAAAAAAGAAATAAAAAAGGTCCCTTTAAATTACTAGGCACAATCTTTGACCAGCAGACAGAAATTTCTACAAGATAACTTGTACCATTCCATTTATCCATAACATCTATTTTCAAGCAATATTATCTATAGACATCCACTTCTCAAAACACACACAAACACACAGACATAAGAGTTAGTCTAGTGTTGGATTAGCATTTCAAGTGGCAGTGAAATTATCTCTAATTTTGATTTGTAGCCTTATTCTGCACATTATAACCAAATAAGCAGTTAATTTTATCCTTTTGAAGTAAAAGTCAGGATACGCACTGAATGTGTCATTTATAACATAACAAAGCATGTATACTTGCATGGGTGTGTAAGAACATTTACAAGCTGAAGACAGACCTCATGCTACAGAGAAAAAAAAAAAACCAAACCCAAAACCAAAAGAGAACAACAATAACAATAAAACCCCGCTCCCAAAACCAACCAAACAAAAAAACCCCCAACAACTAACCAAAAACTGGGAAAAAAGCTGTACAGGAAGAGAAAAGAAAAGCATTTACACCCATATGGAAGCATCTGAAATTCTTATGAATCATTGACTATTGAAACCCCTTGCACTTGGCAGAAGAATCAAAATTTTCACCATAATTTGTAATTTATAGAAATTGTATTGTTTCTTTAAAAGACATTGCTAAGGAAATAGTTGACAGAGAGAAGTTGCTTTCTGTAGGACTTCTAACTGATTTCTCCTCTGGTATCATTAGTGAACTAATGCCAGTTTTCCAGGTGCATTCAAGAGGCCATTTATATTGCTAGATGCGTACTTGTTCAAATAAGAGATAAGAAAAGGAGCTAAGTCTCATTGGTTTTTCTGTAAGGACAAGAGTATTAACTTTAACCTTCTTGCCACATCTCAGAGTAGATAGTTGTATTCTGCTGTCCTGAATTGCCCATCTGATTTCATGTGGTTAATGCATTCCTCACCATTTTCTGTTCTAAACTATTGGTTCTATTTCCGTGTGTTAATGAGCAAGGCTATGTTTCACAGCTGAAGGTATTCAACCGTATCTACAACAGTGTATGACTTCATAAGTGCTTAGGAGACTTCAAGATGAAACATGCTATACAAAAGAAGGAGTTTTATCGTACTTGAAAAATGACATAAACAGATGTGTCCTTATTAAGAAGATATCAGTGACTGAGTATCATATACCACACATTAAAAGTTCCTTCTCAGTGCAGCATGAGGTGTTACTCATGCTTCCTACACTTCCAGTGGGCTCAAAAGTTCACCCAGGAAAGTCTTAATGTGTTTGTGACTTTTCGGTTGTAACCTGCACAGTTTTTTCTGAAAACATGACTACAGCCCAATTCAATTCTCAGCACTGCTTGAATAGTCTGATGTGCTTTACTTCAGTGTGAGTGGAAAGCTGTTATAACAATGTACAGCCAAGTAATATTTCCATGGTGAACTCTAAATTTCAAGCACTTGTTTCAGAAATTTTAATTATTAAAAAAGGAGGGCAAAAAAGAATGATAAAGTAGAAGTTACAGAAGATTGCCTTCAACACCCAAAAATGACTAACTGGATAACTAGTATTGGAATTTGGAACCTTTCAGTACTGTTTTTCTTACCTAACTCTGAAGTATCAAGTATGTCCCATCATCATTTAGATAACTGAGAATATATCAGTTGGAAGGGAGCTACAATCATCACCCAGTCTTATCGCTTGAACACTTCAATGCTGACCAACAGTTCAAGCCTATTAAGGGCATTGTCTAAACGCCTCTTAAGCACTGACAGGCTTGGGTCATTGACTACCTCTCTAGGAAGCCTGTTCCAGGGTTTGACCACCCTCTCAGCAAAGAAATGCTTCATAATGTCAAGCCTGAACCTCCCCATGTTGGGTTATCTACTCTTCACCTTCTTGAATAGTAAAGAAAATCCCTCAGATTTCACAGAAACTCTGCTCAGTATCATCTCAGTTGTAAAGAGAACTTTGAAATTGATACGATGGCAATCATCACATTACAGCCTGCAGTATTCTTACCATGCAAAAAACTTTGTACCTATTTGTAACAAATCAATGAAGAAAATTTTATGTTCCATTCGTGATTTGTTTTTTGGATTTAGTAAAAAAGGGAGGGGAAATCTACTTCACCATTTATATTTCACTCGAGTTTTGGGACCCTGTGTAAGTCAAAGGAAATTAAGTACAAAAGATACATTAAAATAAGGCTCAAATACTTGCTCAATTTATCAAAAGACAAAAAATAAAGACAGAATCTTTTATTTCATCTATACTAAAGGCTCAGCTATGCAAATCTACTTATTGACCTTAGACCCCTTCTTTCCCAACATGCAGCGGACAAGGTCAAACAAATTAAAAGCCATGCTTCTGAGTGGATGCCATTTTTGTTAAGCAAAAGAAATACAAGTGCTCAGTGATGAATTTTGTACTTTATAGGTCTCATATCTTTTTTTGAATAGCCATAATAAAAGCATGACATTTTGCTTTTACTGAATATAAAAGAATTTTAAATATCCTAGTTTTAATGCAATTGGAGTTGTAAATACATACAGATCTTGCTAATTTCCTGATCACAGATAAATATTTAGGTATCCTAGAGAGGGATGAAAAGGTCTAGTGGAACTCTTCCTCTCAATCGATTTGCCTGGCTGTGTAGCTCAGAATGCCACAGAGAAGTGTAAGCAGGCTGCAATGTACAGGTCATTATGAATCTCTTTTCATTTCAGTTTGAAGTTTGGGCTCTGCAATAGTCCCACTCCAGATTTTCCTGCATGCTCTCTAACTTACCAAAAAGGGATACAGTTGGAGTGCCCCCTCCACACACACGGCAGTACAGAATTTTATAAAAATCATCTTGTTTCCAGATTACTAGATTTGTTCAAGGGTCAATAGGAAAATGAAAAAGAAATTTTATGTAGTCTGTGTCCAGACAATAATAGAACTTTCCAGACATTTTTAAAATCTAAATAACTGGGCCACTTTCTGCAGCAAGAGAAACTGAAATTGGCAGAGAGATTAAATATACAATACCAACATAAAAAGATTCCACAATACTGTTGCAACAACAGCATGTCGACTATTGTAAAACAGCTACAGTGCTATTAATAGCAATGTGAAGCACTGTACTTTACTGTTGATTTTAATAGTGAACAGGTACAGCTTCACATTTTTCAGAGTTCAAGATTTTCTTCTTTTCCATCAACAGCAGAAAAAGAAGTAACAAATCCTTTCAAGAATAGAAGACAGCTTATGAATGACTAAAATGCTGGAGGGACAAGCAAACTACTGCAGTCATAAGACGTGGTCTAAGCTAGCCTCCCTCAGGATGCAGATTTAATACCACCTGTAACATGATGTGATGTGGTGCATTTTGTAGGTGGAAAAAATTGCTCCTCAAAAATATTATGCCTAGAAGGTGACTAAGGACACAAAAACTTGCCAGTGTCTACTGAATGGCTAAAATATTTTCGTGGTGTAGGAAATTATCCCATTCACCCCTGGCACAAGTGTAGAAAGCACGGGACATTAACATTTGTATGTGTGGGTGAATATCCTGAATCAGTTTGACTGAGTATAAATTCCAGCTATAACATGGCATCCTTTGGTAATCTCCATTTCACTTCTCTCTTCATCCCTTTCGCAAGTTAATCCAGATAGGGGAGAAAGGCTCACTAAGACACTGTGGATCATGGAAGGAGAGTGTAAAGCATGTTCTGATTCACAGGCAAAACCAAGTTTTCCTTCTGCCTTTTACCGTATTTGAAAGCTAATAATGGAAACCATTTGCCAAATGCATTTAATCTCTGACAAAGGGACACATATGTGATCTTCTAATTTACAGCTTGCATGTACAGATGTTCACACTTAGTAAAAGGATGCTTAATAGCATTTTAAAATTAAATGTGTGTTGATAATAGGTGTTTCAAACCCAAACAACACAGCAACTAAACTGATAAATGTCTTCATGCCTCACCATGCCTCGTGCTCTAACAACATTTTTATAACAGATCAAAAAAAAAAAAAAAACAACCAGCACTTCAGTTGCATGTACACAAAATAAATGTTATTAAAAAAAGTCTGAAAGAAAACTTTCATTAATTTTTCTGGCTATGATCTGTTTCCAAGTTGAAAATTTAGATTGCTACTAGGTTTATGTAGCCGAAAGCAGAACCACAGTTTGTTCACAGACGTTGCTTGCTGTCTGCATTTTTTTTTATCCCTTTGCAAAACTTTGAACCCCATCCAGCTTTGACACACTGCCTCTTCAGTTAATAACTATCAAGTTTCCCCTTGTCTCCTGTCTACTTTTCTTTGAGGCAATTGCGCACTCAGCACCCCGAGATAATAACACACATCTATAAGATAAAAGCAATGGCATTAATGTAATTGTCTGCCTTTCTCTCTTTAGCCTAATCTTTTTTTCCTTCAGTTTTGACTGCCTCTGTGACACCTGTTTTTGTCTCCTCTGATCCTACGACAGGTTTTCCGCTGACAAGGTTTTTGCCTGACAGAGATTCTGCCAGACAAGAACATAATAAAATATGAAGAACTGCTTGTCAGAGTTTCTGCCAATGCTCACCTGAAATAGGGGAAAAAAAAATCCTGACTTTTTTTTTTCTTTTAAAGGGGCCCTGTGCCGGTCGCGTTTGGCCTGTCAGGAAAACATCCTTCCTGGCCAATTCCTGCCAGCCAAACAGGTGCTTTCTTTTACATTTTCTTTCTATTAAAAAAAAAAAAAAATTCCTTCAATAATGGGAAACATGGTTACACAGAAACAAAAGAGCACCAAAAACCAACCAATCAACCAAACCCCACCAAAATTTTTCTCCAGACATCTTGCTTGTAAAATGGTGAGACCTAAATTTGTGTAGTGGTACCTCATGAACATGTTTTTAATTCAGAATTGACCCCTTAAATAAATAATGTGGTAGGCTTTTTCTCCCTCCTCCTTGTTGATAGCTAATGTGTTCAAAGGACCAAGCTGTAAAGAACCTTCATTCCAAGTTCTCAGGAAAACATCTGGGCTACTAGACACTTCCTACATGGGTATACCGTATGAATGGAGACATCTGACTATGGGGACTGTGGTACAGAAGATTACACAGACCCTCTTCTCTTCTGTGGCATCTGGACTTTGCAGTCCTCTCCATCAGTGTGTGCAGTTGTGCCTATGTGAAGGAGGGCTTCAGTAGTGATGATTACCCTGATGGAGAAGCAGATGTAGATTAATCACGTGAGTGTCCCAACAGACAGCTGCTTTTGTGTGTGTTAGTACCCTCTGTTACTTCTGTTAGAGACAGCAACTATTGATCAGTCCATGATATCACAGCCTGCAGTGCACCATCTGGCTTTCACTGAGCTGATCAGCCTCTCTGGAGATCTCCACTCTGTATTCTCAGACCACAGGTGCAGGACCCCTACTAAAGCTCAGGCCTGGACCTTGTTACCTACCTAATGGACATTAAAGATGTGCCTGTCTGTGGTCCTGTATTCTAGATGACCCTCAGAGGTTATAGCCTGATCTTCAGCCCTGTCTCTGGCCCCACATTCTTTTGTTCCTAACTGGAGTCCCTGGGTGGACCGTTGGCCCAACTCATTCCCTTACTATGGTTGAGGTTGTCAGTGGACCCAGTTACCAGAATCTGTTTCTGACTACCATGATCAGACCTTGAGGAACTGTGTCCATGGTGCAGGCATGGCCAGTGCTAGAGTTGCCATTGAATCCTGGCTCAGACTTCTTTGTTGGGCAGCTGCTCCTTGACACATGGATTGACAGTGTCATTGTTGAAACCTACAATTTATAATGGAAGCCACTAAATATACCTCTTTCTATTACCTTGACTCGTCATTCATCTTCAGTCTTTCCTACCTCTTGTTTCCAAGGCCCAATACTTCCTTCCTATCACCCATTAATACCTTCTTAAAAATATTCTCTCCCTTAATAATGGTGAGCTAGGAGTTAATATGTATCTTAATGGTCGTAATGCCATCTAGTTGACATACTGGGTCTGGGTTTGGAAGATTTCCATCTTAGTCCAAATGCAGCTCAAATTCCATTAACTGTGATTCACAGAAAGTCTAGCTTGGAAGTGTTTTCTCCAGATTGCCTGGTGCAGCCTTCTATTGAAAGCAGGGCCTCAGATTAGGTTATCTTAGGCCCTGTCAAGCTGAGTCTTTGATATTTACAGTGGAGGAAATTCTACAACTTCACCAGGTAACCTGTTCCATCTTTTATACAGCCTTGAAAACTGTAATGAAAATGCACCCTGTTAACATCATCTTAGAAACATAGAATCACAGAATCATAGAATCACTAAGGTTGGAAAGGACCTCTGAGATCATCAAGTCCAACTGTCAACCTAACACCACCGTGCCAACTAGACCATGTTCCTTGTTTGGATGCGGCTGTGTTGTAGCGGCATTTCACAAAGGCAGGCCAAGACCATGGTGGTGTTTCAGTCTAGGGTGTAACTCTGGTTCAAGCCTACGAAATGCTTTTCCTAATGTGCTAAACCACCTCGGTCTTCCCATGAAAACCTGCTGTCCTAAAGTTGCTGACAGCTGAAGATGTTCAGACCCTGGAGAGACTGGTTCATACAGCTAGTTCTGCCATTCACAAACACCAGTCTCTCCCACCCCAGTTCAGGTACTGTGACCATTTCATAAAGCTCCTGTTAAATATACTTCAGAAAAATTAACTGTAATCAATTAGAATATAATTAGAGAAGTCTTTGAGATTCATGTTATACATTTATTGTATTCTCTTTTTTATTTCTAAAATCCAGATGGAAATGGGATAACAAAGTAACACTATTGTGTGCTAAATTAATCTGGGGGAAGTTTCCTCATAATGCTACAGCTCAAATTGAAATAATTCCTAGTAGGTAAACTAGTAGGGAAAAAAACCCAAAATGTTTTTTGCATTGAATTTCACAGTTGCAAAACAGAAAGCTGAGGTAAAGTTATCCTTGGTATTATCATTACTTTGTAACATCTGAAAGCAGTACGGATTTTTTATTCTTGCAGTCAAGTCCCATTTTAACCTTATGAAGCTATCTAGAATGGACTGGTAGGGTTTGTTTCATTCAGAGCTCTTTCAATTTGTGTTCTGCTTAACCTAGTGAACTCTAGTTAATTAAGATGTTCCTATAAACAATTAAGCTTCTTCTAGGATCGTTAAGAAGATATAAAAATTTATGATGTAATAAAGTGTAATAAAATGATAAAGTGGTTAGCACATCACAGCAATTCATGTGCAGCAGCATAGGTGTTAAAAGAGGCAAGTGAGCAGGTACTGTGACCCAAACATCCTGGAGAACTGTGGATGCATATTGCAGAAGTCCACCACTGTTGCCCCACAAAATCCGTTGGTGACTGCCACTCTCAGGTCCCACAGAATTTATCTTGCTCATATGTGAATCAAGTAGTGAGCACCACACTCTCTTCTGCTCCTGTTTGAAGTTATGCCACGTAGTGAACCACCATATGCCACGTATCACCACAGTTAAGCAGGCAAGATCAAGGGTTTCTCTGACTACCTGTCCAAAAAGCAGCCTCTACTAATGTCTGGAAAGAGACATTCGCAATGCTAATTAAACAAAAATAAAATCATTGTTTTTATTGCCTTTGCTCCATCTCGCACATAGCAAGTCCATTTGTTTCCTTATTGAAATCTCTCCTTAAGAAGACAGCGTAAGGTATCATTCTCCAAGACATTTAGCATTTTATCCTGTGGTGTTGGGTGTACTAAATGGGATGAAGCCTTCTCTGTAAAATATAAATTCAATAATGATGGGTACCAAATATCAGTATCCTGCACTTCTCTGGGCATTTTCTGGCTAGTCAAGGGAGATCATAGCTATAAAAGTGGGCTTATGTGTATCTCAGACTTGCCAGTGAGTATCTGACGGTATTAATGCCAGTTCTGTGAGAGTAGTACGAAGTGTGATTAATAAATGAAAACTTTTTCAGATAATAAAACATTCACAGTGAGAAAGGGCTTCACTTTGAGAAGCTTCACTGTGCTTCAGAATGGGTCATACCCTGTTTAGGGCTGACTGCTTAATGTCTGGTCAGAGACAATCTCACCTGACCACATCCAAGGGACATTGGCATATTCAAAACCAGGGCTGTGAGCCAATAAAGTTGGAGAGAGGGAGGAAGGTCTAACCTCTTTTTGATTGCATTAAGATGTCCTGGGGGTGGCAGGAAAGAAGACAAAAAAGATTTTAATCTGAATGGACCCCAAGGAAATCCAAGGAGGTGTGAGTGTGCACATATGTAAGTTAGAGCCTGTGGTTTACACTGAGGGAAAACCTTGAGACCTGAAGATATCAGATTTGCATGAGAACTAAATCCTTGACCATATGTAAGTATCAGCTGAATACAAAGATCATAGAATCATAGAATGGTTTGGGTTGGAAGGGACCACAAGGATCATCTAGTTCCAACCCTCCTGTCATGGGCAGGGACACCCTACACTAGACCAGATTGCCCAAAGCCCCATCCAGCCTGGCCTTGAACACTTGGAGGGATGGGGCATCCCCAGCTTCTCTGTTCCAGTGCCTCACCACCCTCACAGTAAAGAATTTCTTTCTAATGTCCAATCTAAATCTCCCCTCCTCCAGCTTAAAGCCATTCCCCCTTGTTCTATCACTACACTCCCTGGTAAACAGCTCCTCTCCAGCTTTTCTGGTCCCCTTTAGGTATTGGAAGGCCTCAATTAGGTCTCCCAGAGCCTTCTCTTCTCCAGGCTGAACAATGCAAACTCTCTCATCCTGTCCTCACAGGAGAGGTGTTCCAGCCCTTTGATCAGCTTCATGGCCCTTCTCTGGACTCGCTCCAACAGCCTCATATCTTTCCTGCACTGGGGACCCCAGAGATGGATGCAGTACTCCAGGTAGGGTCTCACAACAGCAGAGTAGAGGGGAAGAATCACCTCCCTTGATTGCTGGCCACGCTGGTTTTGATGCAGTCCAGGACATGGCTGGCTTTCTGGGCTGCCAGCGTAAACTGCTGGCTCATACTGAGTTTTCATCAACCAGCACCCCTAAGTCCTTCTCCTCAGGGCTACTCTCAAGCCATTCTCCACTCAGCCTGTAGTTGTGCTTGGGATTGTGCTGACCCACATGTAGGACCTTGCACTCGGCCTTGTTGAATTTCATGTGACTCGCACTGGTCCCCTCTCATGCCTGTCAAGGTCCCTCTGTATGTCATCCCTTCCCTCCAGTGTGTCGACTGTGCCACACAGTTTGGTGTCATTGGCAAATTTGCTGAGGGTGCACTCGATCCCACTGTCTGTGTCACTGTGTTGAACAGTGCTGGTCCCAGTACCGACCCCTGAGGAACGCCACTCATCACTGATGTCCACTTGGACATTTGAGCGCTGACCACAACTCTTTGAGTGTGGGCATCCAGCCAATTCTTTATCCAGCGAGTGGTCCGTCCATCAAATCCATGTGTCTTCAGTTTAGAGACAAGGATGTCGTGTGGGACAGTGTCAAATGCTTTGCACAAGTCCAGGTAAATGATGTCAGTTGCCCTTCCCTTGTCCACTGACTTTGTGACGTCAACATAGAAGATGGAAAAGGAAGGCTTTTTATTTGATACTGGAACAAGTGAGCATTATTTCCTTTCTGTCACTTGTGTTTTATAAACCTTTGAAATAATATTATTTGTCTTGGATGCCCTAATACTTGGATATTCTCATTTGCTTTTACCTCAGCTTGACTTGCATTAAGGGTAATCTTGGAGTAACCAAAAGCAAACACTACATCACATTATTCCTACCAATGTGGTAGGTTTTAAAGCCAGATACTGGGTCAGAGTACCCACAAGATAACAGAGTGCATCTTTTCTGTGCTGCATTGGCCGCTTTGGGAATTGCTGCAGAAGGGAAGCAAAAAGGAATGGCATAGGCAGAAAGGGGGACTTAAAAAAAAGTGTTTACCAGTAATGAATGTTAATCAGGTAACGTTCCTGGAAGCAACTGAGTAACGAAAAATATGCTTCAGCCTTCAGGGTCAAAAGGAAGTTATAACAGATGGATTAAAATGATTTTGTCAGTTACAGGCAGGAAAAGCCAGACTAGATATAAAGTAGTTTTACTTTAAAAGTCCTGAATACCTAGCCTTTGTTATCAATGAATTGTAGATAATTACTTTGCTAAAAACCTCTAACAACAACAACAAAGAAATCTGCGATGTTCTCAAATAATTTGAGAGTATTTTAAAGAAGTGTATAAACTGAATAGAGGGAAACAAGTATGTTCAATATGCTAAAACAGATTATTTTTATTTGCTATGGAACAATACAAAAATAACCCAATTATTTTAATAGTAAACTATAATAATAGAATTACATTTCTTTTTTCCTTTCTTAGTGTTTATTCTCTACTATCTCCTTTTTTAAGTAAAGAACAACATTATAGTTCTGCCAGCTTTTAGAGAGACTCTAATATCTGTGACATGGTTTGGTTTGGTTTGGTTTTATTTTGTTTTGTGATGACCTTTGACTTTGCAAATCTCGATTTCTTTCACTTAACAGCTTTGGACTGAGACAAATATAGGAACCCCTACTGATTTTTATTTCAACATTGCACTCCTTTTCCTTTCCACCTCACTCCCATCCAGCTCACATTTAAAATCTAAACCTTCTTCCTGGACTAAGCCCTTTCAGAAATTTCAGGGTAAGGGAAAGATGCAATTTCTAAAATTTCCACAACATTATTCTTTTTCTTTTATTTATTTATTTAGACTTGTCCTTCCTCTATTTTGTTCTCACTTCATATTTCTTTTACCTGACAATTTCGCAAACTACCATGCAGAAATTCAGAAAAATCAACCACTCTGAATGAAGAAGTCACAGTCATGTCATGCATCTGACTTCATGAGAGAGCATTCTCCATTTTCTAGTGGACGTGGTTGTTTTCATTATTAGTTTCACTTGCAGTGAGCTAGTACATGCATTATGTAAATACTGCCAACAGAAAACTTCCTTCACAAGGTGAAAGTGTAACCCACATGACAAGTCTCTGAGCATGACTTCATACACCATTCACTGGATGGCAGTTTTAAAACTGAGAGAGTAATGGATCAGCCCTATATACCAAAATCTAACAGTTAATGTTGTTTTCATTAAAATCAAAAGGAACTTCATCTCAAAGCTACTAGAGAAAAGGCCTGGCCATGCCCTTGACTGGTCATGGGGCCACATAGGTCCCATCATACCTCAGAGAGGTACTGGAAACTACTTGAACAAATAGCCCAGCCCCGAACTGTGCTGACTGGTGTGATGCAGATGAAAAGACATCAAAGACCACTAGATGACTATCAGCTTTCTCCGAGAGAAAAAAAAAAAAGAAAAAAAAGCAAGTCAGCAAAAATGTTCACAGGATACTTCATTTCCGAGAGTAGATTGAATAGTGTGAAAATCAGCTAGGTCAAGAATGCACAGTATACCAAAAACATCTGAAAAACATGCTGCTGCTGCCTGATTGAGTTTTACCAGTGATCCGTTTGATTGCAATACTAGTATTTCTAATTTTCTGACTCTCTTTGAAACAAGGTGACAATGATTTCAAACAAACAATAATATAATTCTGTGTTTTTTAAAATCACTGTGAGGTCTGAGATACTGAAAGTAAAATAAATAGAATTAATGTCATAAATAATAGCTTTAGTCCACCATGACATATGTCACCTTGGATCACCTTTTTAGAGCAGAAAAGTTATGAGAGGGGGTAAACTGTATTTCCCATTGATACTGCATTTGGTCTTTTGATCTGTTGGACTAGGTATAATAACAGTATTTCTGCTAGGAGTGTGGTAATTGTTATTCTGACATCAATGACAAGCATACAAAGCAAAACACAAAGTCAATGAAATCAACATCTTTTTAATGCAGACTTGCTTACGTTCTTTCCTCATACTTCTGCTAGGGGAAATGGGTGGCAAATAAAGTGTGGGGGTTTTTTCATTTTTTCCAATAAAGTTTGAGTAAGTGATTTTTGTGCTAAAGCTAGTAAAATGTCATGATTATCTTCACAAAATAGTATGTCACTTTTTATACAACAAAAATAGGAGAAGAAATCAGTTCAAGCACACAAGAAAAATCTTATTTTTTTGTAGTCATCTTACTCCTACATTATTTAAAAGCCACAAAGTAGCAAGTGCTGGTGTTAAAATGCACTTCTCCTTTAAAAAAAAACCAAACAATTATTTGACTTCAATAAGATTTTATTTTCTACTATAAGGACTATAAAAAGTATCTTAACCATAAAAAAAAAAAAAGAAGGGTCTAACTGTTATCTGTTTGCCTGCTTGAGGCCTAGGAAATGGGTTATCCAATTTAAACCATTTATTTTTTTGTGTCAGAAAATAAATCCCCACCCACGCCAACAATATGGAAGCCAGGCTTTAACTGAAAACAAACTAAGAGAGTATAGTTATCCAAATCTATTCAAATATCCAGAGATTCACACCAGCAATACCCCTTTCTCCATTATCCACAGCAGTGCTGGAGAATGCTGCTATGCCCCATGCAGCTTTTGGCTTCAGCCTTAAAAATACCAATGGTAGGATTAACACTGCAGCACAGGGGTGCAGGGTCAAAACTCGATAAGCTGAACTTTTGCCAACAGAAACATTTATCTTGCCAGAAAAGAACTTCTTTGATGAATCTGTTCATATATTGACAATCCTACTTTTGTCAACTCCAGACAGAAGACATTGAATTTTTAGGAAACCTTTCAAGATGTGCACAGCTCATTTTAGGTGGGCAAGGAAAAACATGAGAAAAATGATGGAAGCAGGAAAATACGAAATAGGCCAGCAGCCGCTAAGTGCAGTAATACTGTGGTGGCCCTTTCCTCCTCACTCCAAGAATTCCAGCATTTTAAATGGCAGTTATTAACGTGAATTAACTCTGCAGAGATTAGTCAAGTACAGCATGAGAAGACTGCAATTCTAAGCTATTTTTGATCTATTAAGTTAATTATGATTCTAGGTTATCAGAACTGAATAAGCACGGTACTTCCTGTTGGAAACACCTATTCTTTGATAATTACATTCTATAAAGCACTACATCATGTGTCAAGGAGCTGAGTTGAAATTCATTAATAAAAATCAGAAGGAAAACCTTTAATTAAAGCAGCAGGAAATACTATTTGCATTCAAGGAACAACTTCTGAAAGTACCGTGCTAACGGTTTAAAGAAAATCACTTCTGAACTGCAACCTGATTCAGTCATTTTTGAAATCCATGCTTTACAGTGCAATGGATTGATCAGTTTCCTGAGTGCTGTCCTCACAACGCTGGAAAACAGCTAAGACCAAGTATTGAAGCAGATGTGTCACAGTCCCCAGGAAGTAATTTATAAGCCTGTGCTTTGTGTATGTATATGAAACATACATCTGACCTGTCTCACTCTGCCATGAAATGTAAATACTTCAGATGAATGTACATGGAGTGAAAAATAAATCAGTGCATTTTTTTTTTTTCGTTGGCACAGTAGTAAAACAAACACTTTCTAATAATAGATAGTTTACTATTTGGAATGTTAAGCACTCAGGTATCCCTATTCATCACATTCACCTTTCAACTTGCTAGATTTGTAAAACAGGGACATTTCTATTATACATACTGTGGTAATCTCAGATTACTGTCATATAGTCTGATTTTGAATTCAACGACCTCACAGGGAAGAATTTATCAGGAAAATCTGGTCACACTCTTCTAAGATGTACTGGTTAAAAAGAAAATGTGAGATACCCATATGCCAGAATCTAAATGCTAGACTCCTAATTTCTATTACTCAACAAGAGGACACCTTAGAAAATAGCTATACAAGTCTTCCCTATCTGTGGATCAGCAAAACCTCAGATGCTGATTCTACACAAGCCTGAAACATGCCTGAACTATACAGATTTTGTGAGGTTTAGTGATCCTTCCAAGAAATGTGAGTCTGGTTATACTGTGACTGAAGATAGCTTTCTGGGAATTAAGAGGAGCAAAAATAAGCTGTGTCCTTACAGTATATAATATAATAAATCTGCAACCAACTACTGGATTGGTGTCATTAAGGTATTTCTAGGCAGGCTGTATATATTACTACGCAGTGACACACGGTACCTGCATTCCTGCTTTCCTTCCCACGTATGTGAATGTTTTAAAAACTTCCCTGGCAGTCTGTGCTGCTGAGTTTGTTGAGCATTCATAGTTGTCACATGTCAGCATTCTCAGGCACAAATACACACAGACATGAACTAAATAGAGATCAAGTGCTTCCACCCCAGGTCTCATAAATATAAAATAAAATTTAAAGAATATAACCCACTGAACGTCTGGGAGAAGTGGGGAATGAAGACAGTGCTTGCTTAGGTGCCAACAAGCTAGACCATGAGAAGAAATCTTCAACACTAATTTCTTTTGCAAACATAGTAATCTTTCTCTTTTTTCGCTCCCCCCCCCCTATTAAATCATTTTAGGTATTGGCGTTATTTGCCTTCTAATTGTGTATACAGCTCTCTCTTTCTCTCTCATGCATAACTTAATCAAGACTGCCAAGAAAAAACCCACCACCAAACGCACAAAATAGTAAAGGATAAATAAAATGGAATGTCTATAAGTGTATTTTAATGCCTTTATACAGGATCTGGGGATTCTAACCCTCTTTTCTTCCTTTAGCTACTCAAACATTGGAAAAGAAGTTCAACTCACAGAGCATATATGGACACTTTTGTTGAGCCATATAGGTTACATTCATTTCACTCTGACATCCAGGCTCAGAAAGTTTGACATTGGTATGTTTGAATTTCCATTAGGCTCTGGGACTTACTGGTTGACACTTCTTTGCAATAAAAACTCTGCTGAGCAACCATACTACAAACTTTTTACCTTTCTGCTAGGTCCTGCTAGAACTACATTATTTCCTGGCGGCTAGAATGTTCTTTTGAGCTGTTACACAAGCTGTTGAATTTCAGTGGCACTTAAAGCTTTTGTCAGGATAACAGACCCTCACTTTTTCATCCTAGAAACTGCTGTAAAAAACCACATAGATGCATACTCATGCACAAACCCAGAGTGCACGCATGTGAAAATACAGACACACAGATATCATTATGTCACTACTGTCTATATCATTCCAGCTTTCAGTATTTAAAGATACTGGGAAATATGGACAGAATATAGAAGACAACCACAGAATAAGCATTTCTTACCATGTGCCACCCAGCCATGTTTACACTGATCACAGGTTCTCAGGTTTATCTTCCCTGGCTGAAAACATTCACACGTGCAATTTACCAGTGTACAGCGGATGGCCTGTAAAAAGAAACAGAAAACACATATTAATGTCTTATTCTTTTAAGTAGAGATTAATTTACTTTCAAAACCATACATCAGTTTCCCTGAGCAATGACAACCAAAATGCTTATTCAATAATAACATGTCTGTTGTCTCATGGAGATGAATACATTCCTGAAGTCTTTAAAAGAATTGCTCTATTTCCTTTAGGGAAAAAAAAAAACACAGAACAAAACACACAAGAAAAAGCAGTAGGATGGGATTCTCTAGGTGTTCAACAAATTTCCTGGTTTTGCGTCAACTGCCTGAAGGAAAAGTGATGTCTTACCATAGCAGTGTATCAGCCTGAATAAAACTAAGAGCAAAATGAGGAAACAAAAAACAGAAAAAGGAAAACTATGTATCTCTTTGCCCTTCCTCCATGGTATCCAAAGGTTATTCTCAAGTTGGCTTTTTGGAGTTCACAGAAGATAGAATTCTGCTACAAAAAGGAGTCACGTATGGGATGTGTTCCCAAAATAGGATAAAATGGGACAAGAATAGGACTAGTTCATAAAACATCCTGTAACTTTCCTTTGCATCTATCACTTTCTCCAATATCTGGGTATAGCCTTAGCACTCCCTATTTGTCAAACATATGGTTCTCTGTTTTGTAAAAGATGAAACTATTTCAAAGCAGTGATGCTAAAACCCCAGTCCCACTCAGCTATCTGAAATTTGCTTAAATAATACTTGTCATTGATATCTTATTTCCCTTTAAAAAATTATTTCAAAAAATTACACAGGTTTACTTTGACAGGTCCGAGCTACATCTACAGAAAAATTAATATAAATTGAATGAGACTCTTTTCAATGTGTAACAGATGTATGTTTTTAAATAGTGTAGAAGATGACCTGTGCACTTCAAACTGCTACTAATAAATTTATGGCATGCATTTAGATGTAATTTGCATGGAGATTCCTGAGACAGAGAGGCTTATTCTGATCATTCACAGATTAACAATCTACTGTAACTACCAGAACTGCCAGGAAAAGGTATCTCTATAGATTTAGATGCAATCAATGATTACTTGGGGGCCAAGGTGGGGGAAGGGTACTTGGTACCTATGGTCCCTGAGACACTGAAGCATTATGAAGGCTCTCGCCTTTTCCAAACACTTCACACGCACACACACACACTCCCCTCCCTGCCTCCAATCCCCCGAACACCCCTGCCTTGTTCCATACCAAAAAAGAATTATCTTACCTATACTGACTTAAAGAAAATTACACTCAACTTTAGCATGGCCAGGCTAAACTCCTTGGTTGCTGACAATGAAAAGGTTCAGAGTTATTTTAAATGTTCTATCTCTTTATTTATTTATCTGCACCAGACAGCAATTTAAAGCTATTTATAGTTTGTAGAGCCACTTAAAATCTGTATTTCTCTGACAAATTTCTCTGACTGCCCTTTCTCCCTCCTATCCTACCTACTCTTTTACTATCTTTTACTCTCAAAAACCTAGTGGGGAAAAGAAATATCCTGCTCTATTATGCCTGACACTTCAGGGCCTCAGTCCCAATGTCACCTGTCCAATTACTCATTAGCTAGGTTATAAAACACTGCTGTATGTATGCGTGATTAAAAGAATTAGTAATATGAAATATAAGGGTACCACAGAACTGCTGACCATGCAAGAATAATATATGTGTTTGTGGGTTATAAGAAAAAAAATTCTCCTGAAAGGTCCTGTTTCATGTTCAATAGTTTATTGACTCAGTAATATATCAGGTCTCCACTGGTCAGTAATGGTGTTCTTTCTCTAATATGTTCATTAATTAATGAACTCAGTAATTAATTGTACTGCAAGAAGAAGGGCTTACAAAATGGTATTCTTATTTTACCATAAAAGGTTTTCTTACATTCACCACCTTTTTTTAAATCTCTGCTTCAACGTGACACACATTTGCTGTATTTGATGTTATTTTGTCTTGTTCACGTGTCATTTACAGTATGTTTAATAGGAGTAATATAGTGTATATACACACACTAGATGAAATGATGCCATTTGGTAGAGTTGCTTTATTAAGGCTCATCAGCATTTCCATTACAACCCTACCTAATTTTGGCCTAGAGGTTAACAGGTTGCCTGTAAAAATTGGATTCAGCTTGAACCTGAAATACAATGTTTCAGTCTAAGAGTGAGTTTTATTACACACATTCAAAAATTATCCATTTAGTCATTATGAATTATAAGATGGTAAAAAAAACTTTAGAGGTTTCATCGTTTCTTTTCCTCTTCCCTGAGTTAAAGAGAGTCTCAATGGTGTAAAGTGCCGAAGGAGATTAACTAATTAGTAAGATTTGTATCTTTTATACATACCCCCCCAGAATTTACACAAGCTTTTCAGAAACCTACAAATGTCAGCTTCTTCTTCAAATAACTAAATCTGAAAAGTCTTCACATAAAGCATTTTTATAATGTAATACGGATTGGCATACGAAACTCCCAAGTATCATGGCCAAAACATTTAGCCTGACCTTACTTGGCCATTTTTTCTACAAAGAGTGTCTTGATGCCAGGCTGTAATCTGGTTTCAGTTATTTGCCATCCCATGAATACTTCTGAGTGATGAGGATAACCCTACAAGCTTCAAGATGCTCATTTGGGACTGGCAAAACTCATATTCTAGTTCACATTCTGGCATGACCTTGGGCAAGTTACTTTGTTAGCCTGATGCCTACATTCCTCGACCAATAACCAGACACGTTGTCAAGGTAAATGCAACACAAATTGTGAAGCACTCTATAGTGATGGAGGCTATCGAAAATCTCAAGTAAAAATTAGTCTTTATTTCAAAGACTAATTTTTCACTTTACTCAGTTAATCCAGAATCACTGTAACTACCTCAGATCACTACAATATCCAACATGACATGAGCGTTAACTTGGCAGAGAAAAGATTCAGGATGCCAGGAAAAGAAGATTCAAGATGCCAGGAATAGCGCGTGTTCCTACGCACAGACGGAACACTAACATTCATTAACATGAAGAAAGCATTGTCTTTAGCGATCTTCACAATGTAACCAACATATGTACTGAGGCTTGCAAGGATATGCATCTGAATTATTAACAGTATCTTCCTACTGGTTTTCAATGGCATTTGACTCGGGCATATGAGTCATAGTCAGTTTGTGCGACGGGCTCAGGAATGACCCCGAACGGCAGATGGAGATGAATGTGGTGTAGATTCACCTAAGAATCCAATGCTTTGATGCAGCCCCCCCATCCCTCGGTGGCAGAATTTTGAGGTACAGAGAAGATAAAAGTACAGTGGCTGTACAGCAGCTTGTAGGTAGTCGCACGGATTGGTGTAACTGTGATTGGACACCTGTTACTGCTTAATTTGAAAGGGGTGGAGATTAAGGATCATGAAAGGATCCTGGGTGAGTTTGCAGCAGCTAAATATTGTAGCCTTTGTTTAAACCTGTTAAAAAGTAGGTATAAAAATCCAAGAGTGTAGCAATGCTAAAATCGCACCAGAAAACGCTTCTGAAAGAATACTGCTAGGCATTCCAGAAGTTATGCACTGTAATTCTGCTTTTGTGACATATTGCTAAAAAGTTTACTTATATGGGACTCTGAGGAGTTTCTGAGGAAAATCTTAGTCAGGAAAAATTTCTGTTTCTTTCTCTACAAAATAGTGTAGTACACAAAGATTTTCCTCAGAAACTCCTCCAAGAAAGACAGAAAGAAAACAGAAAGAAAGGAAAAGATACCAATTACCTTGTATAGCGAAAGGAACAGTAATATCAGCAGATACAGGCTCCCCATCTACCAGCTGATAGGCAAACATATATATTTAGATCACAACCTGCAGCTTATGGTCTTTAAGTAAGCAACAAAACCTGGTTGTCTACAGCTTCTTGAAAAGGGCCATGTCAATTGTCTGCAGATAAGAGGAGTTCTCAGGCATTTCTACACAATGCTTTCACTGAGTTTCTAACATAATGTTCCTTGCATTTCTACCAAAATTACACTGGCCCTTGAGGACCTGTGAAGAAAATGGACTGGACTTCAGTAGGATATTTTAAAATAGTTTACACAACTGATTCCTTAAATCCTAAACCAATGCTATTAGGGTTTAAAAACAAATCACATATATACAAGAATAAATTAATAAATTAACACTCAAACATTCAGAAATATTTTGCTGCTTTCTTTGAGATCTCCTTCCTGTGAAGTGTAATGCAGAAAGAAGGGAAATTTGCCTAGTATTAAAGCATGTGGTGTAGTACACCTATGCATGAGTTCATATGGCTGACATTAAAAGACGTTAGACCTGACTACTGTGGCTTTCTCCCAGACCAAGAATATTCATTTAACATAGTTTGGTGATTTAACTATATCTAACAAGTAAATATTATTTGCATATTAATAGAATAGCCCATAGCAGTAATGGAAAATCAATCTGTCTGGCTGTTTTGCAGAACCTTCAAGAGATAAGAAGCAATAACCTATCATGAAAGCGATCATAGTATGGGAGAAGGAGGAGACACGTAAAGAGACATGGTTACTCCTCTGGAGTTCTTACAAGTGACCACCAATTTAAAATGATGCAACTTTCTGGAGAGACAGGTAAGTTTTGCAACTTCATTTACCCTGAATTTTAATAGTAAACCTAACAAAAATTCTTAATGTAACTTGTGAGAAGCCCTGTGAGATTAAATAGCATTTACTGAAGCAAAAAAAAATCAGCTACATCCTTCTATACAGTGGGCAGTGTTAACAGAGCCTTGCTCTCAATGTCCTTGCCTCATCTTTCTCATGTACAAGAAGGTATTAAGCAATGTGTTTAATTTAAAGCCATACAGTAGCTGGTATCAAGACATGATGGCACATCTAAATGATCAAAGTTAATGAGCAAGAGGTTGATGAGAAACACAGAGATCCATTCTTCTGTTGCTGTATGTTGACTCATGACAAAAAAAGATATGAAGCTGCAGACAACACGTAAGTCCTGCGAATGTTCCAGCATTTTTTTAGCAGAAAGTCTTCACTGACATTATGTTTTTCTTCCTTGCTCAGCGCACGATTGTACCATACTACAGTTTTAGGTTGGGGTTTTTTTTCCTTTCTTTTTTAGAGCACATATTTTATACTCTGTAAACAGCTCTTAGAAAATCTGTCACTTCTTTACTACTCCAGGAATCCAATTTTTTTTTTCTCTTGCCAATTAAGTATTTCTTTAAAAGACCACAACATAAGTTCTGCTGTGTAAATGGCAAAAAGATCTGAATGAAATGATACTATTTTAAATAGCTGGCAAATCAGGAGTACAACAGAGTTTTTTTTAACTAACACCAAATGGAGTACCATTTGCATACTGACATTTAAGAAATGCACAATGTGACTCGCCTATAGTAAGCTTGCTCTTATAGGAAATTGTTGTGGTTTAACCTCAGCTGGCAACTAAGCAACAGCCAGTCACTCGCTCACTCCCCCCTCAGTGGGAAGAGAGAGAGAATCACAAGGGTAAAAGTAAGAAGACTCGTGGGTTGAGACAAAGACAGTTTAATAGGTAAAGCAAAAACCACGCACACAAGCAAAGTGAAACAAGGAATTCACCACCACTTTCCATGACAGGCAGGTGTTCAGCCATCCCCAGGACGGCAGGGCTCCACCATGTGTAACTTGGAAAGATGAACACCACCACTCCAAATGGTCCTCCCTTCCTTCTTCTTCCCGCAGCTTTTATTGCTGAGTGTAACATCATAATGTCATACAGTATGGAACATCCCTTTGGTCAGTTGGGGTCAGCTGTCCCCGCTGTGTTCCCTCCCAGCCTCTTATGCACTCCCAGACCACTCACTAGTGGGGCAGTATGCAGTATGAGAAGCAGAAAAGGCCTTGACTCCATGTAAGCACTGCTCAGCAAGAACAAAACCATCTCTGAATTATCAAAGCTGCTTTCAGCACAAATCAAAAACACAGCCCCCTATCGGCTACGACACAGAAAATCAACTCTATCCCAGCCAAAACCAGCACAGTAATTTTCTGCAGTTTATAGACAGTCATAGCATAGCATAGCATCTTTAAGGTTGGAAGAGACCTCAAGGATCATCCAGTCCAATCATCCCCCCATCACCTATTAATCACTAAACCATGTCCTTAAGTACCACATCCAGCCTTTCCTCAAACACCCGCAGGGACAGGGACTTCACCACCTCCCTGGGCAACCCGTTCCAATACCCAACCACCCTTTCCGAGAAGAAATTTCTCCTCATCTCCAACCTAAACCTCCCCTGGCGCAACTTGCAGCCATTTCCCCTTGTCCTGTCGCTAATTAGCTGCGAGAGAGGCTGACCCCCAGCTCACCCCAACTTCCTTTCAGGTAGTTGTAGAGGGCAACAAGGTCTCCCCTCAGCCTCCTCTTCTCCAGACTAAACAAGCCCAGTTCCTTCAGCCGCTCCTCATAAGACCATACTACCTGAGTGAGAAGATCACCAAAGCTTGGATGTGGGTAATAAAAAATCTGCAGTTCTTCAACTTTGAGCTATATTTCAGGACAACCTTTTATATTTGAGACCACAAACTTGTGTCCTTATTGAACTGCTCGCACTTTTGTCAAGACTTAGAAAAACAAGTTGTTGGCTGATAAGTGTGTCCACAATGTTATGAGGCAATCACTAAAAGTCAGAGATTGGGTACATTTCACTAATAATTTAAGCCTGTAAGCATAAATAAATACATAAATTGTTTTTTTAAGAACACGAATGGTTTAGTCTGTCTCCCCCTTTGCAGTTGTCTACAGCTTCTCTCTCTGCTTCACAATGTTTAACTGCTGAACCTGTACTAGTTTGGATTACAGAAAAATTACACTGAGTGAGATTGTAAAGTTTATTTCAAGAAAAAACATTCCTTATCAAAGAAACTCACAAAAACGGGAGAAAAAATCTCCAATAAAATGATAAAAGCAGATAGATCAAAATCACTACACCTCTCCTAATTTAATTTTCAAAGTATATTTTCATTTCTAAGAAAGAAGAAAAATTGGGGTGGAAGTGCTTGCCATCATACTTTCTACATAATGAAGGCTATACTTGCCGAAGTATTTCTGTCTCTGCAGAGAGATCTAATGTCTCCATCATGTACTTCTTGTACAAAAATCACGATTTTTAAACTCATCTACAATTTTTATATGGTAATTCTGCTGCCCAAACATTGGACAGAAAGAGGGATAATGTCTCAATTCTGATCATGGGTCAGCCACTCCCACTGCGTGGCACTGGTTAAGTCACTTGCTTAACCACTCAATTTCTAGCTATCCAATCTGTAAAAACTGGGTAATTATATTCAGAATCACAGAATCACAGATTGGTAGGGGTTGGAAGGGACCTCTAGAGATCATCAAGTCCAACCCCCCTGCCAGAGCAGGTGCCCTACACTAGGCTGCACAGGTAGGCATCCAGATGGGTCTTGAATAGCTCCAAAGAAGGAGTCTCCATAACCTCTCTGGGCACCCTGTTCCAGTGCTGCATCACCCTCACCATGAAGATTTTTCTTTTTTTTTTACTTACACAACTTTAGGTTGGTTGGCCTTTGGTAAAGGAATAATTTTAAACACAGGAATCACACGGAGAAAATAACCTTAATTGATAGATGATAGTTTTTAACTTCAGTACCTATAGCATAATATGCATTGCCCAAAACAGTAAGGGGGAATATACTTCGCATTTCAATTTCTGAATGGTTTTAAACATTCATGCAATGCAATGAGGTTTCTGATCTCTCTCCCATTCAGATACACAAATGTCTTCTGAGTTTTTCACTGTATTGTAGCATTTTATTAGTAATTTCAAATCACACCATATTAGTATTGTTTCTTATTTGTATTTATTTTCAGTAATACAATTTGAAAGGTATTAACATTTTTGTATTTCTCTGTGGCATTCAAGAAAACACTTACTAATACAATATGAAGGGAAGGATGCTAACAAGAGATAAAGCTGTTAATAGGATAAAACAGATTTTTCCTGGAATAAGGAAAACCTAGCCTTTAAGATTTTATAAAACCATTTTCAACTCTTCTTGAGAAAGAACTGGTAAATGAATAAGAAAAGAAGGAACAAAGAATAAAATGTCATTTGTAATGTTGCACTTAAGTTGGAAATCTCTCTTCAGTTCTACTTTCAATACTTTCTACTTCCAAAAGTGGAAACCTGTGTCAAAGAATGCTACCTAGACTTTTTGAGAGAAAACAAATATAATGCAGAATAGCTTTGTTATTTTCCAGAAACTTACTGTAGGTCATGTTCATCCTGATTCTACACTCTCAATTCACAGTGCTGCCAACAGGATATTCTACAAAGACTGCAGGTAAGATATCACCCTATGTTTCTACAGTATGGAAAACTAGCCCGAGGTTCCTAGGCATCAAAGGCAAAGTTGTTTGCACTGAAAAAATTAAGACTGACAAGTGTTTCTTTGCTTAAAATTTGAAGAAAAACACATGGTTGATTTAAGAATGAGATTCCCTGTGCCTGAGAGCATGTTAGCAAATGCAGACATTTGTTCTTATAGATGAAAACCAGATTCATGTTATGAAATCAACACTGCTAGTCACTGGAGTTCAGCCACGCACTTTATCAAGGCAATGGTCAGTCCTGGTTAGGTACCCAACAACGTGGATGGATGCACCTGCAAAAAGCCTCATATATCCTCTTCTACCCATGAGTCTTCTAGAAATTAGCATTGCTAGCTCCACCCAGCTCCTTACCTCAGGTAAGCACAACTATGGTCTCCTTTAGAGAGCACAGGAGGCAAGTTGATTCCACTGGTTTTACTGCCTTGCCACCCTGGACTGATAATTTCATCTACTCTGGTGAGATCCCACTTGGAGTACTGCACTCAGTTCTCGGGTCCCCAGTACAAGACAGACATGGGCCTGTTGGAGCAGGTCCAGAGAAGGTCCACAAAGTTGACCAGAGGGCTGGAGCACCTCTCCTACAAGGACAGGCTGAGAAAGTTAGGGTTGTTCAGCCTGGAAAAGAGAAGGCTCCAGGGAGACATTATTGTGGCTTTTCAGTACTTAATAGTAGCTCACAAGAAAGATGAGAACAGACTATTTGGCAGGACCTGTTGTGACAGGACAAGAGGTAATGGTTTTAAACTAAAAGAATGTAGATTTGGACGAAATATATGGAAGACATTTTTTACAATGAGGGTGGTGAAACACTGGAACAAGTTTCCCAGAGAAGTGGTAGATGCACCATCCTTGGAAACACTCAAGGTCAGATTGGATGGGGCTATGAGCAACCTGATCTAGTTGAAGATGTCCCTGCCCATGGCAGGGGAGTTGGACTAGACAGCCTTTAAAGGTCCGTTCCAACCCAAATCATTCTCTGATACTGTAATTCTGTGATTCTCTGTTTCTGAACTGAACAACTTAATGGTTTACTATTTCTACACAATCCCTGCACACAATATTATTGTTTTCTATGAAAAAAGAAAAACATTCCCCAAACTGAAAGCTTCATTTAGCGATTGCCAGTAAAAGTATAACCATATTTTTTTTCTATAAACCTTACTGACACCTCTGCAGGGAAAAAAAAAAAAAGAAAAAAGAAAATCTCTGCTTGCAACTACGTAAGATAAAATATATTGAGATTCCCATATTGTGGTATCAGCCTTACTATTCACAACAGACTTCCATTTCCTCACAGCAAAGGTTTTCAGAAGAGAGTATGTAAAGCAATAACATTTGAAACTTGTGATGTAAAAATTAAAACTAAATAAAGCATGACCCAAAAGGAAATTTTTCCTGTGGTCTCTTAAAAAGACATTGAGCCAGTGGATGTAGCATGCATGCAGAAGGAAATAATCATGGTCAGTAATGCACAAAAAAATTTGTCAATAGATCATAAATGGTTCAAAAAGAGTGATTTAAATCTATTAAATCAAATACAAATATATTGAATGAAATATATATTCTTCTTGTATAGTTTTCCACAAATTAATCAGAAGACTATGAGAACATTTAAAGTCTTCATCAGATAAATAACTCATGTTTTCAGGACTAGTTTTGTTTGGTCTCAAAAAATTACACTCTGTATAGTTAAATATACAAGCGAAAGCATGTAAATATGCATAAATATCACCTTCAACTGATAAATAAGGGACCTTATAGGAAAAACTGTAAACATCCACACAAAATTATGTTGGCAAAATCAGTAGCTACATTTTTTATTTTCTACCTTTTTCTTCTGTAAGTCAAAAGAATAAGCAAAATCTGATTTAAACAAAATAAAATGCAGCATAGCTCCTGGAATAGCTATTTCTTTCTGTCTATTTATTCAGGAATTCTCTTTTTAAAATATTAAAAACACACTTTATTTTCTAATCTGCTCTTCAGGAAGATTTAAATTTTCAGGCTTTTTGTTAACTTCTCTGTTGCCCAAATATCTGGATTCTAAATGATGGGCTTTCAACTTGGCCAAAAATATACATTGATTTAGGCCTCCCTGTACCACATTTTAGCCGGTGAAGATAAATATAAGTTCTATAGAAATTACATGAAAAGGTTATAATGAAAGATTTTATTCTTTTGACAAGAAGTGCAATGAATTAAAATTTATTAGACAAGTTTGAGTATTTTCTAAAAAGAAAAGAATAATTTCTCTCTCATCAAGATCAACACTCTGTACCATGTTTTTAAGTTATAACCTAAAGCAATAACATCTTATTTAAATTAATTAGACACTCAAAACTGCACTGTTCCTTCGGTGGCCAACTCTGTCAGCCACAAAACTGATACTGTAAGCAAGTAAGAACAAGCAGACCACATAGTCTTTTTTTAATTAATTTTCCACAAAATGCTGGATTAACAGGAGAGGGTTTTTTTTAATTCATTAGATAATGTTTTTCACAAAACATGTATTTCTTTTATTCATGTATCGTTTAAATTTTGCTTCTTCAACACTCCCCAAAAACAAAGCCATGAAATTTTTGCACAAAGGTTTTCTAATGTATATTCTATCCCTTCAGCTTACGTATGAAAGAGAAGAATTCCAGTAAGTGTGAAATAGATAAAATGTTTTCCCTTAGCCAGAATGGAACACGATTATATATATAGTCACTATTAAGAGAGAGAGAGAGAGAGAGAGAGAGAGAGAGAGAAAGAAAGGAGAAAAAAAAATAAAAAAAATGTTATTGGTTTTCTCAGAAGGATTTTCTTTTATACATAGCTTTATCCTATAATTTTGTCCCTGTTGGGCACACTGCCTAAATTTAAACACAAACAGTCAAGCAATGAAGAAACATTACCACATTTACTGTGAACAAAAACTCCCAGTTGTACAGTGAAATTTTAATACATTTCAACTTATCTCTTTTACTAATGGGGAGAGTACAAACCCTGCAGGAATTCGCTCTGCAAACTGGTAATTACAGTAGACTCACTTTTTTATAATGCATATGTATAGTCAGACACAAGAACCATAGCTGCCCTTTTGATGTAGGTTACAATAGGAATGTTTAAAAAAAATTATGAAAATCTACAGCAATTCTAAAGGAATGCATTATTTCATGGGAAGTCGTCCTTTAGCTATACTCAAGAACACAAATATACGTAATACAATATAATATACATATATTTATTTGCTTTTATAAACTGAAGCACAAGCTTTATCAGCCTGTTCTTTTTATTCAAGTGGTGGGTTTTTTTCCCAATGTACAGAATAAATCTGCCCCTACTGGTACAAATATGGAGTTTCTATCCTACCATATCATGTGTGAACTGAGAAAAAGATTTTTGTTCTCCCAGTCCTCTTCCTCTACACAACCTTCAAATTTAAATAGTTTTGATCTTCAAATTTGTGTCTCATTAAATCATTATAACACATATTTAAAAGCACTATTTCGATTGCATGGATTGACAACATACAATGTCCAACTCACCCCAGATAGGACATGCTGCATCTGGCAGAACATGTTTGAAGTGTACACAAAGACAGATTTAATTTAATCCAAGAGGGTGTAAAATTGAAGTAAGGTCTACTGCCACTGTCATACATAGGGACAATATTTAGCTTCAATATAGTAACCACAAGACAGAGCTATACATTAACTAAGAAAAAAACAAGGTACAGACAAGTAAAGGCCTGCAAAAAATATACATATTTCCAGTTTTTTTATGGTCTACACAATTTTTTTAATGCCTGTCAACCATACCACTTGATTCTGCAAATCCTTGCATCCTCACTGTTTATATATACTCACAGTAATACTCTTCTCTTTAAACATATAAAAAATTCTTCTCACACAATTCAATAAATAATTAAATCACCTAAGTACAACACACACGTATCAGAATCCCAGTTTCTGAAGTTCCTGTGAACAGGCAAATCCTCAAAATTGCCAGAAGATGAAGCCATGCATTTAGCAATTAATTTTAAAACTGATTTGTCAATACAGTTTACATTTACCTAGCATTGCTTTGAGCCAAATGCTGCATATTCACCAGGCTGCAACACCCAGCTTGGTAGAAACAAAATCTGCCTGTCTCGGTTAAGCAGCTCTAGTGTATTATGTTGGCTGAACAGTAATGTGAGAATTTGCAAGTTCCTTTTACTATGAAATAGCATGTTCACAGCTCAGAATAGTCACAGGTAAAGTCACTCGACCTCCAGGCTTCACTCTCTAAGCAGAGAAAGTTGATATTACCAGGAAACAGCGTAAGTCAGTGTCAATGATTACTCGCAATCACCAATGGGGAATCAATGGCCAAATGAAAACTGCTAAAATAGTGATGGGGAAGGTCTCTCTTGTAAGGTCGTGAAACATGTTTTCCGTGGAGGCAATATTAGAACCCTTGCAATTTTACGGGAGTTGAAAAGTTTAATTTCCTTCATTGCTGGGCACTAGCTCTCTCACAGATGTAACTCTTCTCCGGCGATGGTTGCTTTTAGCAATGAAATTATTCTTTCATAAAAAAGTGAGCTGTTAACGACCGAGGAATCATTTCTTCGCCTTTTTTTTTTTTTTCAGTAAAAGAAATCGAGTCTTGACTAAATTTGAAGAGGCTCCTTCTCATTCAGAATTCAGGGGTTTGGCACAATGTGAGCATCAGACTGAGGAAGGGTGCTACTCTAGGGTTACTAAGAAAAGGCACTGAACTTATTGTATGTACATATGGTAAGTATTTTACTCATTCCTATGAGAAAGTGAAAGCTACAAAATGCTAGAGGGACAGAGGGTGAGAATTACGTGTGCCAGGTCTAGAAGTGTAAACATTCCTCACTGTAACAAAACATTTTTTCACAGAAGATAAATGCTGCATCACTTGTGGCTCTGGCTGATGCAATACTTAGGATGTGCTTAGTCAGCAAGTCTCTGTTGAAAGCATATGGGAGATAACATAAACTTGTTCTCTGAAATTACCTTCACTACTGTGCATCATAATTAAGGTAACAACCTTGTGACAGTGGTTTCAGTCTGTCTCAGGGTGGGCAGAACAGATATGCAGAAGCTGAGTCTGGATTTCCAATGCATATGCTGTGTTAAAACTTCACCGAATTTCTAGATTTCAGAATCAGTGTGGAGATAAACAAGAGAAAATATAGCCCAGACTAAGACTCTGAGATTGTGTAGAAGGCACCAGATTTAGTCACATCTTTAAATGAAAGAAACAATATCTTTGCAACGAATATGCAGCAATGGGGCTGCTTTCCTCTTCCTGAGTTACCACTTTCATCTAATTCCCAAGGATTCACAGAAAAAGAAATTCCAATCAACTTGAAAAAGAAACTGGTCCCTTTTACGTATCGTCACATGCAAAAGTGAACAATGCCTATTTTTAACAATTTTTAATAAAAATAATCACAGTACTAATCAGTTGTACTAAATGGGTTTAAAAAGAATTTATGTGAGACAATTGGGTATAAAGACTTTATCTAACACAAGCAGTACAGATCATTGTCAGTCACCCTCATTATCTATTTCTTGATACTTTCTATTTTTTTTTGTGCTCATTTCAATTTGGGACTCAATTTTGGAAAGCATACAGGACTTTCAACACATGCACAGATTCTGTGGATCTTGATGTTAAGTAACTTTCTTTTTCCTTAATACTCCTTTTTTTTAAATAAAATTACATGTAACATTTGATCACACATAGGCAGGAAATAAAGAAAACTAATCAGAACCCGTGTGGCTGCAGTTTAAAGAGACAGTCCTCGGTGTGATCCGAGACACCATAGTGTAAAACGCTGTCAGTGAAGCTAGAATAGATTTTATGTTGGTGTACACTTCCATGCTGAAAGCTCGTGTTACTTTTATAAACAACTGGTGTTAATGCAAAACCTAAAAATAAAGGAGTCCAGAGGCTTGCAGTGTACACCTCACACCCTGTTTGATACGCTTTCTAAAATAATGGATAACCTTAAACTGAGGGATGTAGAAGTACTTCAAAACCTGAGGAGTCCAGCTGAGTACTGTGCTTGCTGGGATGACAGCAATGTTCCCACTGTCACGCCTTCATGCCTGCCCAAGGATTTAAAGCAATCATGTCTACCACAGACGCTGCACCAGAATGACCCTGACCACCTGGTCTTCAGCGACTGGCTTCAGCAAGGAAGGAAGGAGGGGGGGGGGCAGTGTTGGAAGGAGAACAGAAGCAGTTTCTTTCTTTGCTGTTTATTTGTTTAACTGATGGCTGTCTGAAAATTGTGTATCTGCTTAAAATATAAGCAACAGTAAGGAAGGAGAAAATAATTTTTAAGCACAATACCAGGGAGAAGACCAACAAAGTATAGGAAGCTTACTGCACATTAACGTTGCTTTTTACATGTGTCACCAGTCCTACAAATACCATTGCCTGCTGTGCTATACCTGCATATTTATTGCTATGTTCAGCACAGCTATGGTTTCTAGAGGTTTCCATGATGTGCATTCATGTGCACAATATCCTGAGATTAAGCCTTTCATCTAATCAAATTGTTAGCTGTTTACACACTTGTGGTGGACCTGTAGCCAACCTGTTATCACAGTTTCTGTCACAGTACCTTGGCCCTGAGCAACAAATTTAAAGCAGGTAGTCAAGGAATGCTGTAGTTCTTGCTTCTGACCCTATGAATTTAGTACTATTGTCTTGTATAATTCTTGCTTCTGACCTTATGAATTTAGTACTATTGTCTTGCGCAGTTCACAGTAATTGCAGCTGAATTGGGCCAAACTACTACCAAATCGTTTTTGAAAGATCAATATGCCCTCTTCTGGGTTTGCATTTAAAGGAGACAAGGGGAAAGACAACAGGTGATTCATTAGGAAAGCATGTTCATATAGACAAACAGGAACTGTCGAATTTAAACACAAAATCAGTTTTTCTCCTAATCTCTTATAATAGTTCATTGTCATCTACATGTATTTATTTAAAACCAGTCAAGGAGAACTCAGAGGCTAGACTGCACCCAAGGGAAAACCATCAGTTTAATAACACAATTTTGGTTTGTTTAGATTTTCCATTGTTTTTTGGTTTTATTCAGTGATGGGAGCGGTCACCAGTTTGACACTATTCACTTCCCTCACACTACTAGGTGAATTTATACCTTGAAATGCATGCTAAAATATTACCTCTGGACCTTAAGGTCTTGTTTATTCACAGATCTAAGATTAAGCAATGGTAGTTATGACTTTGCTGCAATCATCTGTTCCTGTATCTCAGAGCTGGAATAAGGCAAGTCATACTCCCAAAAAAACCAAACTTTCAGAATTCTACAGAAAGTGTAGGAGAAGCACACCAATTAATAGGGAACATTTTTTTTTTTTAAGAAAAAAAGCTGTTTTACTAAACAAAACTCATCCATTCAGACATATGTATTTAGCAGAGGGTGACAACAACTATACAGACGTCTCAGGAACAATCAGGTCACCCCATTCAGAAGAATGTATTCTAATCTGCTGCATTAAAATAACAGCCACTTCTGCCAGTTGGCAGCATGCATTGTATTTGAACCTGTTTATCTTCTAGATTATTTTGGTCGCAGGAATAAACACAGTGCTCATTTGTACCTTGTATTTATCAGATCCTCACAGTCCATTTTGATTTGACAGCGTTTAGCACTTTTAAAAACCAAGCAACACACATCCTCATAGGCAAAGGAGGTCAACTGAGCGCAGTTAGTGCATTCCCAGCTTCTTTTATAAGGTCTCTCCCAACTTTATGTAGAGGAATGCAATATTCAGTGGATGCTTAAAATTTCTTTCATTTTGCCTTCTGCCAAACTGGTGTTAGATCACACTAAGTCCAGCATCAGCTACAGTAATCCTGCAGCTACTCAGTACATAAAGCGCTAAGCATGGGCTCTGCAAACAGGAATGCTCTCATTCCCTATGCAAAGAGCAGTCTGCAGCCTCTAATCCAGCAGATATACTTATGTGCACATGCTGTGCTCGTGCTAAGCCATGTATTTATTCCTGTCATAGCACCCAGAAGTTTATTACAGGACAAAACTTACTTTGGTCACCATTTATTAAGTAAATGCTTTGCAGCAAATACACATACTGTGCACATTTGTGGCAAAAGCAGACCAGGTTATTAGAAAGTGAAATGGCTCGGTGTGCGCAAAACACTGGCCCAGAGCCTCTTCCCATTGCGATCAATAGGAGTGTTGTCCTGTTTCACCGAAGGCAGAATGAGCCTGTCATAGTTTTGGGGTGGGGTGGTTTTTTTTTGTTTTGTTTGTTTGTTTGTTTGTTTTTTAAAAACAAAAACATTTCAAAAAACTTAAAAGAGGCTAATATAGTAACCTGAAAGTCTGTCAGTAACAATCTCCCTTCCCTCAAGTTATAAAATAGAGAGGATTATTACATTGGGATGCAGTTGTTAAGCTGTATCTGCTTTCTAGTGTACATTGACTGTATCAGCCCAAGAGAGAGAATTGCAAAGCTATCAGCCTAACTGTCTAACAGATGGGATCAAATTCCACTCTCAGTTTACATTTGGACACCTATATGGCAGTAGGACTGCACAGGGACGCTTAAACTTGTGGCAACCACAGCTGCTATCAATGGTACTCCTTATTCACAGACATTGCTATAGCTGCTCCTCAACGTCCTTCCTTCCTAGACAAATTCAGCAGCAACTGTGATGAGAGCTTCCAGACAGGCTCTCACTGCCACCCTCACCACTGCAAATGCCGTTCCCTGAAGCCCCCGCTTTCATTCACCTCCACGTACGCGCATGTCATCAGCAGCTGTACTGCAAACGCCCGCCTGTGAGCAGGAAGAGTTAAATCAGCACACTCGCCCCTTAATTGCAACTTTTTTCTCCTGTGGGACAAAAGCACAGGCCAGATGGAATGGGTTCCTCCGTCTAGACCTCAGGGTCTACGTGATGGACGACACTAGCATAAAACAAGCATGCACATACAGAGAGGACTAAGTTCAGCTCCAAGAATCTCATGTGTCACCTCATTACAGCCAGCGGATTTCCACGATGAAAAGTTCAAGTCACAACGAGACAAATGAGAGACTTCTCTCTCATTTTTGTGAGAGCTCCTCCAGGTCACAATTAAAAGCAACATTTAGCCTAGCACAAATTACTGATTGGTAAAACCAGGATGCAACCACAAGCACAGACTCTTTCTCCACTCTGCTTACCACCTAATCCTCTTTGGTGTGAAAACTGGTCTGGAAATTGCATAAAAGCTGTCCTTCTGGTGAGATTTCCAGAGTTTTCGGGTAACAACTCTGCCAGACACACCACAAAACCAGACTCTGTTACAGTATGTTGATAAGTCTGTTTCCACTCCTAGGAAAAGCCAGATGGTGCAGAGGTGTGCAATAGTAATTTCTAAAACCAAAAAAATTTTAAAACCCCAGAATAGTTGTGGTTAGTTTGAGTTTAAGGATCAAATTCAGGTCAGTTCCACTTTATCCAGACTGATTCGCTTCTCCCTATGATTATTCGATTGCCGACAATGTGCTTGCTGCTGTGAAATCCTCAAAAAGAGGAGAAATTTAACTTCAGGAGTTTAAATGCAGACACAGAGGAACAATATGTACTAAGCAGCTAAGAAGGGAGTCAGACTCATGCAATTACTTTTTCTTACCTTTCACATTCAAGCTCTCACAAAATAGAAAATGGACATTCTTTATCAATTCATCTAAATTTAACTGAAGACTTTGAACTACACACTGGCTTTTGGTATTTCAAAAAGCAGTATTTACATGAAGAAAGTATCATGCCAAAAACCAGGAAGTGATGCTCCATTAATATTCATTACATGCCAACACTCGAAAAAAAGGAAAGAAAACGTAAGCTGCCAAGTTTACTTTGGCAAAGCTGTATGACATGATTTGTATTCAAAGCAAAATTTAGAAAAATGTCTTTAAATAAATGTAAATCCCTTTCAAATTGAAAAAAAACACATAAAACAGAAGGAAAAAGCACTTCTGAGTTTTAGTCTTTTTTCAGTTCTAGACTGTACATAAGCAGTGATTAGTGTAGTACATTGTTACACATGTCCTACCACCTTAAGTTAGATGTACATTTTCCATTCTTTGTAACAAAGAACTTGTTCAGTTATCAAGCAGTTATAAATAAATTACATTTAATATCTTTTCCCCCTCCCACCTATTTTTTAAAATGTATATATATCAGCACCTTTTTTAACTGTGTGAGAAAGCCAAGTACAGAGAATAATCCCAGTTTTCCTAAGCAAAGACCAAACTACATAAGATGGCCTGGGCCTTCAGCATGATGTTAGCATACTTCTCAGAATACAAACACTGATTCATTGCCTGGCCTGGCCAGTGGCAGGAAGGGGGCCAGTGGTGTCCATATTGCACAGTGGAATGAATGCCATGCACAAATTCCTAAACTCTTCTGCACAGCTTCGCAAAACAAACGAACCCAAGCAGCATTCCACGCACATTTGGCCACATTGCTTCTAGCACTTGATTAAGTTTTTACACAAACAGGCCAGGTATCTCCCAGCAGCACAGGGCCAAGGGGTTGTCTCAAATGGTGAGGATGCCCCAGCGACACACGGCCCAAAAAATTCAGTCTAGCAGGGAAGACAAGGTTCTGTCCTCGAAACAGAAACCGGGAGCCTCTGTTTACTCTCATAGAAAATTTCACTACAGTACAGTAGCAGCAACTAAAAAAACATCTGGCATTTCTAAAGCCAAACCTGAAGACAAGGAACAAGCCCTCACAAGACTGTATGAAGATGTTGTTTCTAGTACCACTCCACTGACTTCCTGAGTGACTTAATGTATCTTCCTCTCAGTTCCTATACCTTTCAACCACAATTAACAGTTCAGGAAGACAGCCTAAGAATTAACTCTATAAAGCAGAAATGCTTAAATTAGGAGAAGGCAGGAGAGCAGCTATGTACATGGGAGAGAGAGAGATCCAAAAAGGTACATTCAGACTGTTGCCATCTGTGCTCTTCTTCCACACTTTCACCATTTCCCCCACCCCAAACAAATTCTGCTTTTTTCTGATGTCTTGAGAAAGCCTGAGATTTACCTTGTGCGAGCAGGCAGGGGAACATGAGGTGAGGGGGACCATGGGCTACAGTGCAGGCAAAGGCATCCTCTCTGGCTACACGAAGTGTGTCTCCTCTTCCTCAAATGCCTCTGTCCCGAGACAGGGAACCACACACCTCCTCAAGCCTGCCCAGAGCTGTTCCCACCCTTCCCAGCAGAGCAGGGCAGGCTGGTCACAGCCAGATAGCCCTCGGGCTGGTGACACGAAGCAGGGTGTGAGATCGGGACATCTTTGAGCAGGGAACAGAACAACATGAGGGAGCAGAAAGTGCAGATGGTTCTGAGAAGGCAGGCTTTGGAGGGAAGGAAGAGCTCATTAGACAGGGAAAGAGCAAAGGCCTTGCTTGGAAGCTGTTTAGGACAAATGACTCTGCTGGTATTTGAGCAGAAGTGATGGCAGACTCTAGTAACAACTGCTAGACTTGGAAAGAAGGGCAACTGAGGACTGGAGAAACTTTGCAGCATCATAGGGTATGCATGACAGAGGTGGCATAAACAAGCAAGTTCATAACCGTTCTTGTCTAAATAGCAGAAAGGATGTCTCATCTGCATAACCACTGCTTTCAAACCTTTGGAGGTCATTATTGGCAGTTATCCATACATTCATATGAACATATTACTTTTCAAAATTATCATTCAAGCCTGTTGGTATAGCAATTTAAAATACACCTTGCAGTTGTAAGCATATATGGTAAAATTCTTCACCTCATTTAAAAATTTCTTCCCTTTTCTGAAACAATGGCCCCATTCAGTAAGGACTACAAAGATGAAAAGCAGATGCTTCCTAGGAGACTGGCAAAACTGATAACTCAGAAGGCATCTCACTCACCTAATTACTTAGTAGGACAGTATCTAATAGTTATTAGATAGTAATACTATTAAATGCTACTAAAAGAAACATATAACTCCAGTAGCTCTGTAAATTCTCCATTAGTGTCAGCATCCAAATTCAATACTGTTGAAGGGAATCCCAGCAGATGAGAAGAACAGACCTTCTACATAATTCTACCAAAATAAAATTGCCACTTCTGTGATTTTTCTGATGCCTTCTGGGGGTTTTGGTCAGGCACAGTTTTTGAAGTCAAATGAGACTTTGGGTCTATGCCAGGTTGTTCCTTTTTCCTAAATCTTAAATACTTGACATGCTTTGGGAAATCACTTCGTATGAGAAGGTGGTGACTTTTCAAGTGTTTAGTTAGTACAAGCAGAAGTTACCCCAGTCCTTTGTAAAACTTCAAGGGAGTAAAAATACGTGGAGAGAAGTAGAACGCCTGACAGGCAGTAGCAGAAGAAGGAAGAAAGAAAAGGGTGAAGGAAAACACTGGGTCAGATGGGTCTTTCTCTACACAGGTAAAGAAAGAAGATAGGGGAGGGGACATAGGCAGAATGGGGGGAGAGAGACTGAGAGAGAAAGAAGTAAAACGAAAGAAGTTAGGTTAAAGATACAAACAAGAAAAACTGAAAAATATGTGAGAGGAAAAGGATAGAACTATTGGCCTTTCAAATTTAGAAGAATTTAAAATTCAATAGGTCAAGGGGTAAGTACTGGATTTTTGAGAGCAGTGGGCATAATAGCAAACCGACTGGTTTGCTACAGCCCTGACATGGCACATCATGTGACTCCATTCTGTTGAAATGCAGACAGACATTCATCATCAAAAGAGGAAGTATGAAATGAATTTAAATGATTTCTAGAGTAAATACTTTCAACACACATGCCTTTCAAATGGCTTTTACCAGTGTCTTCAACGTCCATGTGTTACCAGGATGGTTAGCAGTTATAGTAAAACATTAGGACCTCTCCTTAATTCAGCTAATTATAGAATCATAGAATCACTAAGGTTGGAAAGGACCTCCAAGATCATCAAGTCCAATTGTCAACCTAACACCACCATGCCTACTAGATCATGTCCTGGAGTGCCACTTCCACACATTTTTCAAATGTCTCCAGGGATGGCGATTCAGCCACCTCTCTGGGCAGTCTGTTCCAATGCCTCACTACTCTTTCCGTGAAGTTTTTCCTAATATCCAACCTAAACCTCCCCTGGCGCAACTTGAAGTCATTCCCTCTCATCCTGTCACTTGTTACTTGGGAGAAGAGACCGACACCCTCCTCACTACAACCTCCTTTCAGGTAGTTGTAGAGAGCGATCAGGTCCCCCCTCAGCCTTCTCTTCTCCAGGCTAAACAACCCCAGTTCTCTCAGCCGCTCCTTATAAGATTTATTTTCAAGTCCCTTCATCAGTTTTGTTGCCCTTCTCTGGACATGCTCCAGCAGCTCAATGTCCTTCTTGTATTGAGGGGCCCAAAACTGGACACAGCACTCAAGGCGCAGCCTCACCACAGCCAAGTACAGAGGGACAATCACTTCCCTACTCCTGCTGGCCACGCCATTCCTGACGCAGGCCAGGATGCTGCTGGCTTTCTTGGCCCCCTGGGCACACTGCTTTGTAAAGTGCCTGCAATACTCTTGAGGTTCACCTGTGCAGTTCTGAACTAGAAGAGTTTAACTGCTCAGAATTTATCCTTGTAACTGATGGACAACTTTCAAAAACAGATTTGTAACCTGCAAGGGCAAAAATATACCTGTAAGTTAAGAAAAAAATGATATGTAGGTCAGAAGTGTGGTGTGTTGCTTTCGTTCTTCACCTTAACTTCATCATCAGTACTCCTTTTAACTGCTAAAAATCTCCTGATTTTTGCAGGAATGCAAAGTATGGATGCAAAAAATGGAGCAACGTGAGAGCAACTCTCTGAGGAATCACTTCTCACAGAATAGTAAGTCCTTAACAAGCAAAGAACCAGCATAAGAAACACACCTCAAAACTCCATGTGCGTGAAACCTGTCAGCATGTGGAACAGCTGGGGCAAATGCACTCCATAACCCGCTAGATTAAGTCAGAAGACCCCTTAGCTCTAATGTCCAGAAGGAAGAAAGTCAGACAACGCCACAAAGTGGAAAGTATTTGTCCTGCTAAATCAAGTAACTTATCAGACTACCGAATATGATTAAAAAAAAAAAAGAGTTGTCAACCTGACTATTGTTTCCTCCATAGACTCTGGAATTGCATAACTATTGTTTCCTTTGGAGGAAACAATAGTTATGCAATTCCTGAATCTATGTGTCTATCTTTTTACCTTTCCACAATGTCTGAATCCATTAATCTACTTCCATCGTCTTTGGTAGAAAGGTAGACTTCAAAAAGATACTAAATTCTTATAATATGGTTGCACAAAGCATGACCCAGAAGCTGCACACAATCCCAAACCCCTTTTGTCTTGGCCTGCCAGGTACTTACAGTCAGGGCATTCCATTACACTTACTTAACAGCAAAGCAGTAGCAGCCAGCTGGTCAATCAGCAGCTCCTGCCTAGTCACACCACACCTCTTACTAAGCCAAGCAAAGGTAGTAGAAGAGTGCTGCAGAAGGTGGGTGGGAGGGGAAGCTTGGGGCAAGATTAGAGATCTCTAATAATTTTCAATACTGAGAATAAAGCTGTAGGAGATCCGCTTTCAATAATGCTGCTGCTTACTCAACTATCTGCCTGATACAGATATTTCATATTTTTAATTTCAATCTTATAAGAACTCTGGAAAAAAGAATCTCTCTATTCATGCCAAGTCTGGAACTAAAAGTTACTGGACATCTAAGAACTTTAAATCCCTAAGACTTCATCTAAGAAGAATGGTAAACTAAATTACCTGAGTACATGACATTGTATAGATTCTTTGCCAGACAGCAACAAGATCTGAGGGTATTCAGATGTATTTCTCAGTACTTTGCAAAAAAAGGTAAATAGTATCAGACATGCTAAATGCAGATTCAAAATGACATACTAGAAAACAGACAGATTTACAGACTTTTATAGGAGACATCTATATAAGTTTTAAGTGTTATTTTCCAAAAGGTTTTTGTTTAAGAAATATTTTACCAGGAAGCTCCTTGGTAGCAACACCTGGTTAAGCTCTTTCCTTGGTATTGCAGCCAGAACTCACCAAGGCTACTGAGCCAATCGATACCACGTACAGTTTAGTTTTTCACAGATCTGTAGGCAGATCCTGAGCTGTGAGGCAAATAGATGTCTAAAGATCACAACTAACCAGGACATGAATCAAGCCAAATTTTCATGTAGTAAGTTTTTGTGATTAACTAAATACAATCACCATGGTTGAGTTCATTAAGCACTGCAGTTACTTGTTCTCATTTTTTCTGGTTCTCAGATGCTTTTAACAACTACAAAACATAAATGGAATGGTCTTTTATGTTTCATGACAATCCCACTCTTTTTTTGCAGAAATTTTATTAATCTAGTAAAAACTCATGCACATGTCACACCACAGATAGTAAAAAAGCATGTTAAAAATAATGAAATCATGACATTTTCCGTAGTCTTCACAATTTAATCTATGTCCAAAAATTTAGGAAGATCAGTAAAAATAATTTTAAAATCATGTTTATACCTAAATATTTTCACAAAATTCTTTAGATTTTTGCCTTCTTCTGTAGTAAAGTTAACTTCAAAACCCACAGAGCTCCAGCTTGCACACACTTTAAGAACCCAATGATATACGAAATATGCTAGCCTTTCACTTACTGTTGCTCATACTAGCCAGGAGTTTAACATTTACATCTGATTGACTAGACAGTGGCTGAGCACATAAAGATAATTATCACCTACATACTATTAAACCTGTTTCAAATCTGATACTTGTGGAATATTTGAAGAATGCTCCTTTGCAGTTCTGCTGATTTTAGGATTAGTAAAAGCACAGGTTTGAATGCAGAGCCCTGGAAAACACAAAGAAAAGCAGTCCAGATACTTAAAATACACACTTTTTTAAAGACAATGCATGGATTAGGAATGTGTGAACATTTTTTGTATAAAAAGGTGTCCAACTGAAAAGAACTGAAAAAGAACACGAGAAGTCAAGCCCTACTCCTCATTCAAATCGTATCAGTAACACTGACTGATTTCAATTGCTCTCTACAAAAGTACTTCATGGGAAAGCTGCACTTTAATAACCATGCCATTAGAACGAAAATAAAAAACTAAAGCAAGGACTTTACATTAGATACAGGACCTGGTCAAAACCTTTTTTTTCCATTGATTTCAGCGGGCTCTGAATCAAGGCCATATTGATTGCAGGCAGTGTGGTTCAATGATTAAGACAGTAAATTTAGGTTTCATTCTTAGCCTGGTCATTCACTGGGTTCTGAGTCTTGGGAAAGTTAAGCACTTCTTGTGTCTCATTTTTTCCATCCATGTAATGCGAATAATTCTAAATCTCTTTATCAATAAAGGGAACCAATATATTCAGACAAAGGAAGATTATCCAAGAGCTAAATATTCCACTTACCTAAGTGTGAGACAAACCCCCTTATTTTTAATTTGAAATAAAATTTTCTGGAGCAGTAGGAACCTCACCTGGTAATTTATGATCCAGCTTATGTGGTAATCTTCTCTGATAAGTTTCAGCTCTAAGATACGTGTGTGCACGCATGCATGCGTGCAGGAGAGTGAGAGAGACTGTAACAGTGAGGCAGAAGACACTTGCTCACTAACTGGCACTCTATGAGATACTTAATTTGTTGTAATAAAGCAAAGAAAAAGTAGCTGTCAGTTAAACTGCCATTTCTGTCACACTTTTTAATAATACTGCTCCTGTAATTACACTGTGGTTCTTTATACTCAGTAAAAGCTTGCTTAGTTTTAGCATGGAAAACAATTTATGAAATTATAGAAACAGACTGAACACAGCAGTTCATTTGTTGAGGCAATTATCCAGATCCTTGTCAAAAAGAGAGAGAGTAAAGACTGTGATGTGCAAAAAATGTTTCTAATTCTATGCTATAATACGTACAATATGTCTGTGGTTGTGTTGGATTATGTTAATAAACTGCAGTCGAAATATATTTGTCACAACACAAAGGAAGGGTGCTATCAACTGTCTTGCCAGATATTTTAAATTAGTCACCAAAACGTCTAGCCAGGGTTTCCTCTATGACCCTTAGATGAAGGGAGAGGCTTATTGGACAGTTTTTCCTGTGGGACTAGACAGATTCTTCTAATGCTTAAGTATTTTGAATAATCTGGAAAATAACTGTAAAGTGAACTGCAGCACAGTTGCCTTTTTTAACAGACATGTACAATTCAACCCAGAACACAGATCCAGTGTTGTTTTTGGCTCGCTATCACTCAGAAATGAGTTTCCCTAATATTTTTTAGCATAAACGGATAGGGGCTTTATTCCTTCTTTTGGGAAGTGTAAAGGATATCAGGAGTGAAATATTGCTCAGCTAAAAGAGCAAGCAAATAGTGGTAAAAATCTAAGCACACAGTCCAGAAGACTTCTACTTTAAAAAAGGAGAGAAAAAAAGAGAGACAATATTGAAAACAAAACACAGACTTATTTGATATCCTATGCAGATTCAGAAAGAAATCTACGGTTTGTAAGAATGTAGTCATTTGTATAACAAGTTCGAAACAGAGCATCTTAAAGCAAGCTAGTACTCCAGAAACACATTTACTACTGAGAATTTTACTGAAATACATTACTTTTCATAATTTTAATCTGTCCTTTCTTGTAAAACATTTATAATTAATCCTCCAACATAATAATTTATAACATGTAAATGGTTTTCCAACTATTTCTGAAGTGAGAAAAAGGCAAACTTCATACTATTTAAATTGAAAATGCAACAATCAGTTTCTTCACACTTCAGTAGAAGATACTGCTGTAGACTCCTCACTACAAACTTTGTTTTGTTGGACAAAACCTGGGAAAAGAGAAGGCCTGGCAAACAGGAGACAAAGAAAAAATGGCATCCAAACACAGATCATGAATTGTGAGCATGCTGCAAAAGTTTCACATATTAAAATGTGGATGAAGTTTCTTCCTTCCCCACCTCCCCCAACATCTGGAGGCAGTTTGGTGGAGCAGTTTCCAGAAACCAAACAGTATCTTTGCTTGACTAGCTCTTTCATTCACAAATAAACAATTAATGAAATGGGCAACTAATTTCCAAAGTGTTCATATTCATTAGACTGCTTCCTGAAATTAAGTAGCTGTTCCATGATGCAGTGCCCACAGAAATGGTACTGCCATTCTTTCTCCAAACAGAGTATTTTTAGAATTATCTATTCGTGTTTAATTCATTCTAGCTGACACAAAAAATATTCCCCACTTTAAAAGTATAAATACCTCTGCGCAATAAAGTAAGGGAGGGACACCTAATGAACCATTCCACCTGAATCATTGAAATTCACAGTGTGGATTAATTTCATGGAGCAAAATCTAGCTGAATCTCTGAAATACTGATGAAATTATTTGAAGTTAAGACAGACTGCAATATATTTTTCTTTGAGCATGTGAAATAGGGTAGGAAAATACTCACTGTGCAGAGGCCTGAGTTAAATCCACAATATGATTAATTTCAATAATCAGTTAGGAAACCTACGGTTCTGCTAGTTATCAGCTACTTACCTACACTTACAAATCCTGGTTACCATTTCTGACCAAAAGCTCATACTAGAAACTGTTCTTTCCACTCAGCTTATTTTTTATGTGCTGCCTATTGCCAGGAAAAGAAAGCCCCTTGAAAATTTTTTTCAGCTGGTCCTCTGTTCTCCAATTTTTTTCTTCTAGATCTCCTTATGGTACAGTTCTGCTTCAGCTGTACACGTACTCATATAACATACTTTTCCATTCTGGGAAATACCAGATCACAGAGCTCCGTCTCACATTCACTGGGAAAAAGGCTGTGACACTTACAACCTTGCCACCGTCCTGCGCTTTGACACCTTCCCTTTCTCTGCATTCACTGCCCGAGTAAAGAGTTGAGAAAGGAGAAATGTGCTCCAGCTTTTGCCAGGACATGATGACAGAAGAGTGGCTGAGCAATGAGCTAAATTTCCCTCTGCCACCCAGCTCTTGTAGTGGTGGGAAAGGAGAGACGGCTGCTAGGAGAAGCATCTTAACCTCTACAGCAAGATGCTTCATGTTCATAGTTTACCAACCGTCGCTCCATTCAGGGATGTTTACAGGACACTTCAAGAGCAGCATGATTCAGTTGGGAATAACAACTACTGAAAAATATTTATATAGCACAGTACATTTATTTAATGTTTTACAAACTGAAGCCCTGATACTACAAACATTCATCTCCTGGTATAACACAACAGCGAGTAACTTCTGTCACTAATAATTTTCCATTACTTCACATACACAAAAGTTGAATATTAAGGCCACCTTTGCACAAGTCACCTAAGTACCTAGCCCAAGGGATGCTCTGTTTCTTTCCCAGATAAAGCACTGCTTTAAACTCATATCCTTCTATAAATACACATTTTCATACCCCTTAAAAAAATGCTACTTTTAAAAATGCACGGATGATGTGAGCAACATAACATGCGCAAGCTGAAAGAAGATCTCTGTCAAGCTCCCAAGCTCTGTCAAGCTCCACTGGGGCGGGAAGGAAGTGATCTGGGTGCATCAGCAGTCTCCTTCAGTCATGTGAAGAAACAACGCTGAGAGCTGGAGAATGCAACTCCACACATGCAACATACTTGAGGTCACTCTCTTTCTGAATAAGAACATTCATACACAGCTTTATCATGGTTTAACTAAGCCACTTAGCAAAATGAATTCAGATGGTCTTCTGTATTCATTCTTGCACCGAAAACTTCCAGATCTAAATATTACCTCTGAACAGCATCCAGAGAGAAATCCAAAAGCTGTCTGCCAATTTATTTTGCCATGGGCTTCAGAAAGGACAACGCCTGACACAGTCCACCATTATTACACTGGTCAAATCACTTTCCTTCTCCTTTGCCTCGGTTTCCCATCTGAAATTGCAAATAATAAAACTGACCTAATTTTTACAGTGCTTCAAAATTGACAGATGCCAATCACAGTGTACAAGCTGGATACTCTATGTGCTCTTAGGATTCAAAACCAATCCATGCAGTAGGTAAAATACACACTTTTAGATTTTAACATAGAAGGGCAAAGTAGTTCTGTTTTTCATATGTGAAAATACTTTTTCCATGTCTTCTGTTTTTCTGTCTCTGCATTGCAATCATTTTTCAGTTGACCCTCAAACACCACAATACAAGTGTAACCACAGTACTTTCTGTTACAGAACAAGTCTTTCGCTAATAAAACTCAGCTCTGTAGATGAAGTGGATTGCTAAAGGAAAAGTAAACAGTAGGTCAGACCCGTAGATCTGGTACTAAAATACTGGGGGAAAAAAGAATACTCCATATAAGAAACAAAGAAAACAAAAGCTCATAAATGACTGCAAAAGTCTTAATGAAGACTATGTTTGGTTTTAAATAGCTTCCGAGAAATGCAAAACAAATTAAAATAGGTTAAAAAAATTAAAGACATATCCCTATCTCAAGTCAAATCACAAAAAACCAAAAGATTAATTTTCAGGTCTGCATTTTCTGTAGAGTTTCTTAAATTACTTCTGCAGTTCTAAATTTAAGATGACTAAATCTTCACAGTCATACACAAACCTCACTTGTGCATAAGACATAAAAAATTTCCATGGAGACATAAGAAATTTAGGTGCATAAAAAAAATGAAAATGACATCTTAAAATTTGCAATCTGAAATAAAAAATTTAATTTTCAACTTTATAATGTAAAAGCAATTTTTCAAACTGTTATCACAGAAACAACTTCACAGTAACTGGCTTGTTGATATTTACAGCATTCTGATAATGTATTCATATTTTCAGTATGAAACATAATCTTTCTTCTGAGAATGTGCCTTCTAACTCAAAATATTCTAGACAGAAGAAAATAAGCCTATGTATGTACTATCCTGATAGCTAAAGAAAAGGAAATTTTCATTGCTACATTGGTGATCATTGAAATCTTTTACCAAAGGCAGAACTGTGTAAAACAGAATACATGCCCATTTTTCATGTCAGACTAAGATGGAGCACAAATTATTATTCTTATTAAGTTTTATCACTATTTGTATCGACTGTGATCTGAATAGTATAATTATGAAGAGTGTTAGTATCTGATTTAGCGTTTCAGGGAATAATGTGAAGCGTGCTGTCAAAGGAAGAGTGGCAGAAGGGACAAAGAAAAATTCCAAAATAGAAAACTACAAGAAGGTAAGCTTGATTGACAGGATGGATAAAAGCCTACGTAATTACTTAAGGCTACACAACCAAAGACAAAATTTAAAAGAAAATGAAGAAAATATGCTGAATTCCTTCATTGGCTACAAACACAAAAAACCTTAGGAACAAGTGAGTATCTTTGTGAAAACATCAGTCATGCATTTACAGGAAGAAAAGCTTACAAGTAGAAAAATCTTTCAGATAGTGAACTATCCCTAGTTGCTTAGTGAGAAGTAGTAAACACTAAAATCCAATTCAGAATTAATACACATCAAGAAAACACCAGTAGTATTCTGTTTCTGTATAAACTCAAATGCCTTTGCCCAGGACCAAAAACTAATGACATCCTTAGAGTTGCTGTGTAGAACTAGCGAAATTCTTTACTTTATGACATCGTTATTTTAGTTTGAAGAACTTTTCTCCCGAATGTTTATAGCACCACACCAGTTACTTCGGCTGACACAATGAATTTAAAATGGTCTAATACTTTTGACTTACCAACAGATTAGCACATGATTAGCTAGAGTAAAAGGATTATTATGACTGCTGTTATAAGATATTAACACTTTTGGTAACGCATTCTAGAGATGCTATATATACACTTTCCACACCGAGAAAGTAGAATGAAAACCAAGTTTTCTTATTTGAGTTATCCATGAATAGTCTTGCAGTAAAGTAACAGAACGCTCTTTAATTAATTTTTAAAACCTTGAATCTTCACCCTATTTCCCTAACGTTTATACAAGCTGTAAATACGGACTAAAGGAACAGTCAAACAACTGCAACATTCAGCCTTCCTTAAAACAGTGGGTTAACAAACAACCTCAACTCATGCATGCACACATGCACACACAAACCCACACAGAGGCTTTATGATGAACAACCAGGTTCATGTCCGAAGTAGAGTGCAGCATTAATACACTTAGCAAGACAGAGTTATATTCACTGAAGCTTGACACCAGCTCTGTGAAGAACGGTTGTATTTCCAGAAGCATAGGGAGGGGAGGAGAAAAAGAGAGAAAACACCAACAGGAGGGAGAAGGATTCAGGAGACAGCTGAAGTGTGAAGTGATCCAGCAGCTTTTTGATATGGTTTAGACTTCGCTTTGGGAATGCAACAAAACAACAGCTACAAACTTAACCCCTTGACACCGGCAAGACTGCTAAGCACCCATGCACTGAAATTCAGACTCCAATTGCCAACAGATTAACGGGTAGGAAACTTTTTCCTCTCCTGACAAAGGTGGTATGTTCTTGTGGCTGTATCTCTGTCTCACGTACAGATGCTCTTCTAGATATATTAATCTGTCACTGCTCTTCTTTGTTCTCTTTTTAAAATTCAAGCTGATTTTTATTATGCTTAAGTCTGTACAGGCTAAAAACCATATACATGCTATGGAAAGAATATAAGAAAACATGAGGTGAATTAAAGGTTAGGATTTTCTCAGAGTTTCAGAGTCATACTGTGTTTCTAGTCAATTACATAAAGGTCATAACTGATGATCAATGGTGAGTTCTAAGAAATCATAAATAAGCAAGAAAATCGATTCTGTTACGAATGTGCTAACACAAGAACGTACTTGGAAGAAAACTGCATTCCTTAGTTTTAAAACTGTCGTTGTTTCAAGTTTTGTGTAAAGCAACATGAAAGCAAGAAGAAAGACAGTGATGGATCTCAGTTTTTAAGTAACTTGTTAATTTTGGGACACAGATCACAGTTAAGCACTGCTGGCTAGAGTGGTCACAAAAGTAAAAATATATGACACATTTTTTCTGCATATAAAAAGCTTTCTTTTTTTCCCCCCTGCATGATTATTTAAGTGCAAATACAGGTAAAAAAAACCCTGAAGTTACAAGGTGAGATAAAAATTACAAGATGGGAAAACTCTGGTTTGCCTCCACAGCATTATCTGGTTCCCCCTTTGTCATACAGCCAGGGAAAAAAGCATTTCCAGAACGCTCACCAAAAGATCAAACTGTGTCTGGTGACAGCAGTGTCCAAGCTATAAGTAATGTTCAAAGGATTCAACAATGCCTGTGACTGATCATTCTCTTTCCCTTGCCATCACCTGCTGATTTTGTCCAGGTGTTTTATGGCTGTCTTGAGGCTCTGGAGAACAGACAGAAAGAAGACTTTGCCAATTTCTATTTGTCTGGGATTGTGAATTCCTTACACAGATGGTGGACAGCCACAGGCTGGCCAACTCCAGGCACAATCGCCGTCACCCTCAGAGGGAAAGCATGAGAGCAATATTATCTTCTCCCAAAGTCTGTAACATGTCTGTGGTTAGGGAATATGATAAGATGCCTTCTTAAGGAAAAGGAGGTCGTGTGTCCACCTCCCCACCAAAACAATATTGGGGGGGGGGGAGGCGTGGGGGGAGAGGAGGGAATAAATAAATAAACCGAGACTTCTTTGGCTTGTATTAGTAAATTAGGCATTCCTACGCAATTCAAGAGGTTTGTCTAATAAGATAATCTTGTGTTAACACGGTTTTGTAGTATGTTTACAGTCTCTCAAGTATTCCAAACAAATCCTGCTAAATCTTACTCACTAAGCAAACTGAGCCATTTCTGGCAGCAGTTTTTAAACACAGGCACCGGGCATGAGCCTCCTCACCCTTTTTCTCTTATTCTGTTTGCTTACAAGAAAGCCCATTACCTATGCAAATTACTGCTAAATGTGCAGTTACCTAATTGTGCAAGTACCTATTTAGATCTGTACTCTTCTCCTGGAGCGATGCAAGTGCAATTTTGAAACTGGTTATTTAAAGTAAAACTGCTACACTCCCACTTCTGACCTCTGAAAGTGTGACTACATACCAGGGAATGGAGAGTATGTAACAAAATATTTGTGCAACACTTAGGCACCTGACAAAGCAAATTTTACAGAAAAATGTGTGACTACTTCCAATTCTCAAAACTGGAAAGGCTTGGAAAAATGTTTGCATTATATGCCTTTCGTTATGAAGAAGCCAGATACAAATCTTATCTGACAAACATATTATGGACAGCCTCTGTCTTCTCATACTCTTAGAAAATAAATATTATGTATGCAATACATACTTATTTAGGAAGTTTCAAAATATATACCAGAAAATAAGTAAGTATCCAAGAATCAAATTACAGCCAGACTCCAGGAACCTCAGAGCTATACCCGTCCCATATGCTGCTTCAGTTTTGCTTATAGGTGATGTGAATGAACTCTGAACTCATCAGTAAGATGCAAGGCAATGTACTCCTCTTAGATCCTCAAGATATAGACTCTCCCCCCATCCCCCGCCTAGGGATCGATGTTAACATATACATAGGGAAAGCAGAGTAATGGAGCTGATTTCTGCCATGCAGATCTGAGAGCACAATTATGTCCCGCTCTAAATTATTTATTTTAATGCTAAAGGGTGTAACATTTTCATCTTTTTTGGAAAAGTATACTCAGCAGTTATAAAATCTAGCATCATAAATGTTAGAGAAGGAAAGGACCATTACATCACCCTGACTATCTCCTGCCAAAGCAGGCTAGTCCCCTACCATATATTTTCTTATACAAAATGTTTCCAATAATAATCTGCTGATATTTTAAATGCTCTGAATTACATTAACACTTAAACAAAAGTCTGTGATTGTAAAGGGAAAATGTAATGCTCATGAAAGACATGAACAGGTAACCTCAGAACTACAAGACCCCTTTTTTCTACCACCGCAGGTAGCAGCAGGAAAGCTTCTATACGCTGTTTGGTCTACCAGCATGTCACAACACTGACCTAAGGAGGTCAGCTTCATGGTTGAAAAAGTAGCTTAGCCTCCATGGCTCATTTCATCCTTCAGCCTCCTGCTGTGATTACTGACAATTTAGCCAATGTATTTATTTATTTTTATTTCCTTACTGTACCCAAATACAGAGATACAGCCACATAATATAATGGTCATATCCATAAAAAGGCTGCAGTGGATGGCCCTACACAAACATTATCCAGAAGTCTCTGTGCTTATTTTTTCCACAAAGATGCAGAAAACTTCCCTGTGGCTTCCCATGGTTGGAGAAACATTCAAATGGAAGTATTCTAGAAAAACCTGTTAATTTTAACTTTATCCCATTATGTCTTCCCCTTGAGACATTAATTTTAACTTTACTCCTCACATCCACCCTGAGAGATAAGAATGACCAGAAGGGTAGCCAGCCCAGAGTCTGGCAGCCTAATGAAATTAAGTGAGTTCCATGGATGAGGCTGTCTCACTGTAAACTGAAATCCTATCAACTCCAGCACCTCTGCCAAGCATTTAATCCATAAAACCCTACACAACACAGCTGTGATTGGGGGGGGGATGAGGGGAGGGATGGTGAGGGGTGGTGCGCAGAGAGAACGGGAGTGGATTTTTTTGCTTATTTTAGGGGATTTTTTTTTGTTTCCTCTTCAGTTTTCTGATGCATGTATCTGTCTACTTCACAGTGTCTTGAAACATTAAAAGGGCACACCACTGATGGTGGTGATGGTAGTGTCACATCCAGGTAAGCAACATAAAAGAAGTGACTGTAGAGAAATTGTTCCTAGGTGAGGGAAAACTGGATCCAAGTGTGGATGATGGAACTCGCTTAAACTTGGCAGGATGATTGCCCAACACACACAGCTCAACTCAGGAGAGAAAGACCGGAGAATGGAAGAAGAGAAAAAATGTGTCTACTGGGAATTGGACTGAGAATGCCATGCTGCCCTCAGATGTTAACAGCAGTCTGATGACGGCCTGGACTGAGTTCAAACTGGTGACCTAAAGCAGAAAGATTCTGTATCTAACTGGTAATCCCCTGATCCAGGATACTTCAGTACTTTTAATCACAAACGAAAAATTACAGTCGCAGGGAAGGCTTCACTGGAGGGTAGCATGCTAGATACTAAAAAAAATTTAAAAGCTTATGAAAAAACATGCTTTTAATTAACAGTTAACAAGGCTAAAAACAGGGGAAAACTCCCAAAATAAATAATTTCTTATAATTCTTGAATATTTTTCCTCATCATTGTTGGATAGTGACTAATGGGTGAAATTTCTTCAGTTCCATCTCACGATTCAGTTTTTCATTACACTAGCGGACTTTCAGGATTACAGTTTTACACAGAAAGAAAAGTTAGAAAGAAAGGGGAAAAAAGACTGTCTGACTAGGCTCAGCACAAGCCATGGTATGTAATTATGTGCCTTTAAAACATAACAAGAGTGTACATCGTCAACCCTCTATTTAATGGATGCTTCACAATGCAGCCTCAGCAGCTGAATTTATTTAGAGTGAAAGTGTAAAATAAAATCTAAAACTGACTACTTCTCTGAAATGACAGAAGTTGCATTATTATAGATAACAGTGACATAATCTTTTTCTTGAGTGTTAACTGATTAGTAAATGATGAAAGAGAGCATGATATGTTTTCTGTAGATAATTTTTACAAAATATGACTACATAATCCTATTGGGTAGTATACTGTGAGCATCTAAAAAAACCTTAATGAATTTTATGCCCAAAGTTAAATACTTTTCAGAAAAAAAATTAAGGTTTTATTTTTGTTCTAAATTCAGCATCTTTCCCCTATAATTCCTCCTCTCTAGTGAGTTTATCTATGGACTGTGACTATAACTATCTCTCAGCATTTTCTTCATAGAAGGTGAATTTTTAAAAACTTCTTTATACATCAGTAACAAACATTATTGTACAATGACAGAAACACCCAGACTAAGCTACGGACTGACAATATGCCAACATTTTTTGTTTTAATTTAAGCTCATTTCGAGTTTCATCAGCAAGGAAGAAGAAAGCCTTGAAACAGTAACATTCATTTTATTTTCCCTCTATTCATTGACTTAAAATAAGATAAAAGGATATGCTAAAAGTTTGAGCCAAAAAATAGTTGCTTCGAGGCAGATATTTCTTTATGTCATGTTTCAGCCTGGAACAAAGTTTTATACACAACTTATAACCCTGAAAAAAAAGAAAAAAAAAAGGATTTATAGTTCAAGAATTACTGATACAACCTTAAGTACGGTGTGCTACTGACACCTTAACAGCAGCATTACAAGTGGTGTTGCTGAAATAAACCATCTCATTCTTTCTTTTTACTGAGAGAATGCTGCAATCATTAAAGTATTCTTGCCCTCTGTATGCTTGGGAGTGGTCTGTCCATAAGTTATTAATAAACCATGGAAAGGTGCAGCAGCAGACCAACTATTCATATTAATGAATGCCTCATGAATATTCATCTAAGTGTTGACTCTTACCACAGAGGACCAAGGGAACCAAAATCCAGCCCCCCCATTCTACCAGTTAAGCCTCCTCATGCTGTAATATTTTATTTTGAATAATAGAAACCAAATCTGCAACACTGTCTCTTTTGCAAAGTGAAATAACTGTTGTTCCTGTAAGAGGGCAAGTGGGGGGATTGCTATAAGCTGCATTAAAAAACTCCGCAACAAAGAGTACACACGGTAGTCTTAAGTCTTTATTTTAACTAGAACTATATAATTTCATGCCTGCACAGATTTAGTGCTAAAACAACAGTTGCTGCCGGCTACATCATGTTCTGAAACTAAACCTACCTATTTGGTAGTAACATTTCCCTTCCAGTCAAACACGATGCAGCATGGATAGGCAAATGCACGCATTAGAAACACACACAATTCAAGACACTCTGACTACTGTTTTCCTTCCTGCTCAATACCTTTTACAGACTCCCATTGACTTTTATTTCTCATTTTTCTATATTCTAAATTGAAATCTCTTGACCATAAGCTGTTCCAGCAATATCAGACACAAAATGCCATTGATGTGGAAGACTTCTAAGTGGGTTTTATCAGGGACTTGTTTGCCTGAATGATTTGTGATTTCACTATTCTTTCTCAAAAACATTTTTGTTTAAAGAACAGCTCTTCTATGGCCGAGATATGAATGCCGACTAGATATCTTTTCACGGCCAGCACACGCTTCCTTAATCAAATGCACCACTTCCTTTTCAAACCGAACAGGACTCCTTCAGTTCTGTATATCCTCTAAAAGTTAGAAGGGAGCACCTTTACAGGTAATAACAGGCATCTGGGAAGCCAACTAGAGCAGTCAGAGCACATTTTTTAATAAGCAGCTCTTAAACATGCAATAAAGTGAGTGCTAATTGGGCACAGAAAAATAAATTGTCAGAGCAAATTAAGAAAAAGACTTTGCTCTTCTTGTGTTAAAAGCAAAATTATTTATAAGATTATACTAGGCATACATTTGAACAAGCAGAGATTCTTCTACATTCATTGAAATTATCTCAGAATACGTACAGAATTAACTATGCTTTTCTTTTGGATAAAATTAATGTCAGCTTTCTGTCCTTAAACCAGAGCCAATGGGGAAACAAAATATGTTTAGCCCTGAAATAGTTGTGGTAATTCAATCCCTGCACTCTCCTTATTTTCTTGATGACAAAGAGAAACTCCCAACTGGCAAGGCCACCTGCACTGATTACTCCTCCATCCACACCCACGGAATATGAAAATGAGCCAATGATCATTAACCTTAATTTCTTCTAACATAAACCTCAGCTTTTTTTTTTTTTCTTCCTTCAGGTTTGCTTCTCCTGAAACTCCCTTGAGATAAAGGGGGGGGAGGAGAAAAAGAAAAAAGGAAAAAAAAGGGAGGGGAAAAGTCATAACTGGGGAAAAAAAATCAAGAGAACTGAAAAGAACTCAGTGGGTTTTTTTCTTCTGTTTCACAGCTGGCTTATTATAACTTCACAGCACTCAGATAAAGAGATTTTGAGGCACTATCATCTCTCTTGATAGCAACTTCTTTCCCTCCCCCGTCCCTCTCTCCAAGCAATAAGGTAAATGCTAATGTGTTGGTTTTCTGGTTTTTGGTGTTTTTTGTGTTTTTTTTTTTTAGATTTTCATTTTTTTCCCCTGAAGATATTCCTGGGTAAAGGCAGTTGGCAAAAACAAAGATGGGTCTGGACGTCAGGAATGCAGGTGTGGCCCAATGTCAGGACTAAAGGGCCAAGCACAACTGGGTGGGATATTTCCAGTGTAACTACTTCAAAATACAGTGGAGAATGCATCACACCTCCTGGTCATCCACATTCTGTCACTGCCAAATTGAATAACTTTTGGTTCAAGCTGTGTGGGACAAGCTCCCACTGGCATTACATCGCCTTCTAATGGTTAAGGCACTCATACGGACCTGCTGACGAATATAATGTTTGTGTGTATATATATATATATAAAATACATACTAATAATGGATAATGGATATAAAAAAATTATCACACTGTAGAAAAATGGCTTGCATAGCACAAACGTGTGTACTGAAAACAGATACCCCGTTATCTTGTTACATCTCTGGACAGAACTAGGTAAACCTTCATCAACACTGCCAAAAGACTTACACACCTATAAAATGGAGAACTTATCAACTCATTAAAGTATGCTTGGCTATATCCCCTGCTGAAGTAATCTTTTTCCTGCAAATAATTTAAAAATCATTATACAGCTAAATAAAAACAACAAAAAAAAGGTTTTCATATGTATTTTTTTCATTAGGATTACTGAATTAAAAAGCAAATAAATCTTCAAAGAACATAACAAAAATGTGTTTGTATTACCTTCAAATACATTACAACAAGCTGTTTGTCGCCTACCAAACACATACAGCAGGGCTTCTGTGGAGACCAGGAGGCAGACAGTAACTTTGATCACGCAGACATTCCTCATTATTTCAGACCTCAAATCAAGTAGCAACAGTCAGGGGAAGAAAGGGGTGAGAGACATGGGGCTGCTGGGGAGGAAAAGGGAAGCAGACTGCAATTTTGTCCTAGGTTCAGCATCCTAATTTAAACAAAAACAGGCTGTTGGCATCTCCGTGCTTCCCTGCAGCCCCCTCCCCTTCCCCATGCTTTCTAGCCTCCTGGTTCACTAAAAATGACAAGCACATTTCTAGGCTCTGCTTTTTTATCAAGCTGACAAAGGTCAACAATACTAGCCAGCAGAGTGTTGAAGTATTCAGTGCCACAGGTCATCCTAATAGATACTGGAGGGACTCATTGCAACACCACTGTAAGCCAAGACAGCACGATTTTTAAGAGGCAGCACTTTGCATGTTCACAGCCTGGTTAATTTAATATAATACTGGCCTCCTGTTTGCAAAATATCATCGGCACATTTCAGAGCTGGTATCTTTCTGTGGGTGACAGTAAGGTGACTGAATTCAGGCATGTTAACAGATGCACCTTTTTATGCTCTGTTAAACCATGTCACAGACTACAGCCCCTAAGTGCATTCCTTTATTTATGCTGCAGCCAGCTGAGCTAATTACCAGAGACAGACCTGGTTCTAGCTCTATAAAGTCCAGTGGCTGTGTACGTGTGTAAAGAGGCTGGGAGGGAAAATGGGATGGGGAGGGGGGAAGGAGAGAGAGTCTTTTTGAAAGCGCTTTCTTAAACACATGTCTCTGAAGTCTTCATGCTATTTCATCCATCCTATGAAGGGCAGGGATGGGGGGAGAGGGCTGTATTACCAGCTTGAGAATATAGTAATGTTTCTTTCAAATGTGCTGGGTCCCCTCCAGCCCCTGTTTTTGGTGGTTTGTTTTGGGTTTTTGTTTTGGTTTTTTTGTTGGTTTGTTGGTGGTGGTTTTTTGAACAGTTATGTTTAGGTCCAAACAGTTATAAAATAAACATCAGTACAAAACTCTCTCCAACACTCAAAAATAGTGCAAGATGCTACTCCAGGGAAAAAAATATAATTGTAAGCAAAAGGCAATTCTGGTCTGTTTTATCACGTGTGGGCGCAGGAACACCCACTTACATATCTCATTCCACCAAATATTCCAACACATCAAGTGGTCTCTACAAGCCTTTACGCCACAGTCATATTTGATCAGTAGCAACAGCTACCTCCTTCCAAAGAGTCAAAATTCTTAGCCAGTTTGGCTGTTTTTTACCAAATGTCTTTTGCTTGCATGACTTCTTCCTGTACTATGGTTTTCAGTAAAAAATATCATGATACTGAAAAGAGGGGGGAAAGGACTTGACGGTGACAATTATTTTTTTTTACTACTTATGACTAAATGTCCTTACATGAAAAATTAAATAATTTGTCCTATGAGCAATGGTGAGGTGTGGGGTTTTTTGTTTGTTTGTTTGTTTTGTTTTTTTTTTAACAGCGTACAATTTAGCTAATAACTGGTTGGGGCCAATCTTTAACAAGTCACATATTTCCATTGTCCCTTCACCCCCTGCTTATGCTTTTACCACATCCTAACAAAAACATGACCAGAACTGGTGAAAAACATACGGTTCCAACTAATGAATCACATACTTTCCCGCAAGTGCAGTAAGTACTACCAGCTGTGACAGTCTTGCTTTGGCAGTGGAACCAGTGCAGAACAAGGCCGACACATCTGAAACCAGCTGTACTGAAAAACCACAAGCAATATAAGTCCGTCTGCCTTCTCAGGGGCTTCTTTGTCTCTGTCTGTGTCTCTGCTCTGTCCCTAAAACTTGCCAGCCATCTTGTTTTGACAGAGTTCAGAGTTTCAGAAGTTTCAAGGGGGAAAAAAATCCGCTGATTCAGGAAACTGGGTTTCAAGAAAATGATAAGGAGGTCTTTGTCAAACCAGTCCAAGTCAGGAAATTTAAAGAGACAGAGTATGCATCTACCCGTCTGCTCTGCTTGTACGACAGCTTAAAGCACAGAAAAACACACACGTATACTTAAAAGATGAGTACGACTGTAAATTTGTATTTGTACTTAAAAGCACAGAACACTCCTCACAAATGAAGGAAGGTGTGAGGAGGAATGCTGTCCTGAGATCTTGAGATTTTATCAGATCAAAACTGGGAAGGTCATGAAACTCACAAATGACTTTGTTAATCTGTAATTATATACATCACCCCAACAGGAAAACCAGTAAAAGTTATACCCCACCACACTGCTTTATGTGCTGTAAATGACACGTTCTTTATTGAAGACCATTCCAGTGGTGTTTCAGAGAGGCTTTTAAAAACCTTGAGGGGGACAATTTCTTGATTCTTTTATATGTAGGGCTGGGTACCAAAACTAAGTGCATACTGTACTTCACTGAGAGGAAGTGGAGAAAAAAGTGATCAGTTTGTTGTTTGGGTTTGGGGTTTGGGTTTGTTTGGTGTTTTTTTTTTTTTCTTTTTAATGAAAGAAAATATTAGCATTTACTTTGAGTGGCTTTGCTTTACATAAGAAATGCTGTGACATCCAGGTCTGATGTTCCAGGTCCATCTAGGACAAAAAGCAAGTACTGAATATCACACTTTGCCCTCTCACCTTGCTTCCATCCCTGCAGAAAGGCAAGATATAAACCCTAATTTTCTTTAAAAAGTCAAGATCCTGATCCAAGACTGGTCTTCCCTTATGTTGCAGCTCACACAGATATGCACTTTAGAGATATCCATATAGGAAAGGTTGAAATTTTTGACAGAAATCGATTTTTCATTAATGACACTTCTCAGAATTTTGGAGCAAATTTAGATGAAATAATTGTCGTGTGATAGATTCTTGAAAATACGTCAGTAAGTACATCACACATCTATCATAAGATTTTCCAGCAGACACAGATGTGCCCTCCTTCAATAGATATTGGGCAAGCACATGACAAAGGCCAAAACCCACAGCAATCCGTCCCCTTTAGGTGACTGGTTTTTGTACAGTGTACACATATGCACACAAACACTTTGAACAAGTTCAGCAGCTTTCAGGCTTTTGGTTCTCGCTGGGGACGGTCACATTACCCCCCAAGCAGTAAAGCCATTAAGTGAGTAATTCAGAGACTCCCTAAGTGCAAACAACACGTTAATGCAGTGCCTGCCATTACACGTCTTGTATACACACAGGCTTTGTAGAAAAACTTTTGTAAGTATAGTTTAACATATAAATACATGTAACACTGATCTACCCCTGCCCAACACACCTGTGATGTCAGGTTGACATACCAAGAGCAAAATATCTTTCCTAGATGTGCCATGTATTCTACAAGGAAGCTTGAAATTGCGCATTTTCAAAAGGTAAAGAAACCTCCTCCACGGTATTTGTATTCACCCTTTTCTAGTACACGAATACCAGCTCCTGTATCTATCTGTAGTCAAATTATTGTGTTTCCTGTACCACAGGTAACACCGATGCTGTTCTTACATTACAACTGAAGCTCTCGCCAGCCCTGGAAAACTGGGAAGAGCGCTCAAAGGATGCTGAAATTCATCTCCACTCTCTCCTTCTTGATAAGATAGGCTCAGACATATGCCCTCTAAAGAGCTGCACTGGATGAACTGGGATTTTAAAGGGGTTTTTTGGGGGGTAGGACAGGTATGGCAGGGTATGAAAAGAAGAAAGTCTTTAAGGTATCTTTTATATTACCCTAACGTCAGCCCTGCACCAGCAGCATCAACTGTGCAGCCTTTTAGTTAACATAACCTAAAAGGAAATTACAAACTTGAGCTCTTTACGCACTTAAAAATCACTTTTCTTAACTGCAGGGCAGAAGGTGGTTTTGTTTTAATGATTTACTGGTTTACCTCAAATTACAAACTAATAAAATATATTTCCTCTTAAAATGGAAAAAGGTCTTCAGCAGACCTTTGTAGAGTCAAATAAAGAATAGTCATAACAATAATAAACTGTTATCACTGAATTAGCTTTACAATTTACATTACCTCCTAATGCAAGATTTATTTTTTTGTGAGCACAAAGAATGACACCCATCCATTTTCCCAAATTCAAAAGAAAAAACCCAAAACCCAAAAACAAGTCAAAGAATTGGGAGAAGACAATTAGAGCTATCTAGTGTCAACACAGGAGGGATAACTTTGGCATGCCATCTTATAACTCCAGTTACAATGTTACAGCTAATTCTAAATCCCTGTTACCAAAAGTTTACTGCAATGAGAACTGAATAACCATATGAACAATGTACCTTTTTAGTTAATATTTTTACTTCAATTTTTTCCTGAAATGGACATTTTATAGAAATTAAAATTAAATTGGATATAAAGTGATTCCCCATATAAAATACAGTACCCTGTACGTTAGCACACCTCACTACCGTTTCATGCGCAGAGAAAAATCGCTTTATGCACACTTGCATGAATGGGAAACAGAATCTCTGTTTGTTCCGTTTTATGGCTGTTTATCAATTCACTATTTCACATTCAGACATTAAAAACCCCACATTATAGCAGAGTAATTGCCTAGAAGAATTAAACCGAGAAATCAAATATCTTTTTTTCTTCACAAAAAGTTTGGAACATTAATTCAATCCATTATGATTCAAAAACAATGTCATGTGACTTAACCAACTGCAAAATTAATCCGGTGATTTCCAGAACTGATCAGACTGTTTGAATTTAAAACTACAGGGTTTTTTTTCCAGCAATTATATGATTTATACAAATTGCAGATCATTAATGCACCTTTTATAAACTGCAAGGATGAAGTAAATTTACTGCACAAGTTAACAATTTGACTAAGCACGTTTATAATTAACAGCAGTGACTATTAAAAAAAAGTGATAGCTGCCCTTGGTAGTTAGCTAATATTCAATGTTAGAAAATAACATATCTTGTAAGAAAAATAAGTATACTCATAGATTTACACATGACAGTACTACTCACTGCTTCTCTGAGGGGCAGATTCAGATTGAAATCACCAACCCATTTACCTCCAGGTGCACCTTCAGTTCCTGTGGTAATAGTTATCCTTCTCTCCTAGAGAAGGGAGCATCCAAGGCCGTAGAAGATGCTTTGGGGCTAGCTGTTCTTTCACATGTCAGCTGGGTGACACAGTGATACAATGCTCCAGCCATGAAAGTAAGGCAATAGAACAGAGACCTCAGAAGTACACCTGCATGAGGCACATAAACAACAGCCAAAGACGACTGCGAATCTGTAATTTAAATAATTCTTTTATGTTTACATGTATATACTTTGATTTTCCTTTCACAGTTATATGGAAAAAACTCAAGATCTTCCTCTCAGCTATAGACGTGCAACTCTACAGTTTTTCAGTAAGAAATGCATGCTTTTGTCCAAGAATATAAACCACGTAATATGTATATATGGTTTCTCGTGTGTGTTTTTTTTGTTTGTTTGTTTGTTGTGTCTTTTGTTTTGGAGGTATAGACTCATTTATATTAAAAGGAAATTCTGCAGGTCATGTGGTCCCAACCCATCCTGAAAGCAAGGATATTTTTAAGCAGCTTGCTCAGTGTCTCTTCTGGTTGAGTTTCTCTAGAAATCGTTTTGTTGTGTTTGGGTTTGTTTGTTGTTTTTTTCCCTTAATTTTAAAATTATACCAACAACCGAATTCTTGACCTACCTTGTTAAGCATTAATATCTACAATAAGAAAAATAAATATGGGCATTGAAAGATTTGTCCATGAAGAGATGGCACGGGCAGGATCAGAGGTCAGGAGCTTGCAGTTCAATCAATCAAGCACTGCTATCTAACCAGTGTTTATGTTGTCTTTTAAACAGACTTCATCTTCAGATTAGTCTTACCTGCTTGGCAAACTAACCCTATGCACTCCTTTCCAAGTCAATAATGAATATACAAAATCTTGTGTGGGCTAATAATAAAGTCTACATCATCTCAGAAGGGAACCTTTGTTTCCATTTCGTGTTTAACTCTTACACAATCCTTACTCTAAATTGGGATCTTCTTATATTTTGTCAGCAAGCCTTATCCAAATCAAAAGTATATAGAAATGTCCTCTATAGTCTCCTAGTTTCTCACCTTTTAGCATGTTAGAAACACATGCTTTACCCTCAGAATTTCCCTTTCGGTTTTCCCTTATCATCACCAGCACTAGGTGCCTCGTTATAATTCTGTGTAGTTTTTATTATGCCTTTTCTTCCTATGAAAAACCTCATCCCACCTTTTCAAAAGCAGGAGTAAAACATCTGAGTACCCATGCAGATAAAAGCACGTTTTACAGACATATTTTTAGATGTCACTACAGCTACAAGTCCTTAGATGAGTGTCATTAGTGATTTATTACAAATTAGTTTCCTGCACTTCCTGTCTAAACTCCAAAATCATCTTAGCCAAAGCTGGCATTGCTGCAGATGTGAGCTGTATTACTCTATAACGGGGACAGCAACGGAAATATTTTCCTGAAAAATCTGACTAGCCCTAGTAGTACCCACAATTTACTTACATGCAGTCTACATAAACAGTTATGCTGGATTTAGCTTGTGTTTAGTACCACTTGATAAAAACTATTACCAATGTGGTTTACATAAATTACATGTAGTCTACTCCATATGGAAACCATATTTTAGCAGCAACCAGTGTTTAATAATGAACACTGCCTTGCTCTCTCACAGGCAAGCTCTTTCTCGCCTCTCTCTGGCTGCGCCATTCCTATGATTTAAGAAGACATTTAGCTCATGAAACAAGTAATTTGAATATTCACACTGCAGTTAAAAAGGGATTAATTTTATCCCACGTTATACTTGTAACAAGAGGACTCGCCTCTTTGAAATGTAGTGCATTAAATTATCCTCATCCGTAAGTTTTTTCAAACATAGGCTGATAACAACAACTCACTGTATGAACGTAATTATTTGTCTAAGTTATTAATAACTTTTAATTGTTTACTTTTTGATAAGTCTCTTTACTTTAGTCCTTGTCATGTAAAATTAATTAACCAACAGGCCATAAAGAAATACAAGCGTGAAGTAGTTCAATATTTTACCATAACTTTGTGTACTTTTGTAACATTTCAGTATTTTTGTTTAATAACAGTGGAATCTTCTGCATTTTATTAAATGTGATATACGCTGTGCATGAAAGCAGAAATTATGGAGGACTATATACTAATGATAGGAATGCATGTCTTGAAGATTTCAAGCTTACGTATATACTTAGATTTCCCTGCTAAGCTCAGGCAAAAGAGATAATTTTTCTGTCAGGACTGTAAAATTTTAGGCTGGAATTCTGATCCTTTTGAAGTTCATGGCAATTTTGCTCTTTTGCTGTGGCCAGACTAAACCTCAAATTTATAAAGTGTTTAATATATCAGTTAGCAGGGAGAAAAAGCAGGTTCTAACAAAAGCACTTCCAGAAAAATAAAAGCTATTACAAGAGCAGGCCTACCCCATTCCTCTGTTCTTTATTTAAATCTTTAAGATACAGTGAAAAATCTTAAAGATTTTACTCTAATAAACTAGTCAGAGAAATGTAATGAAAACCATTAAATAAAAAAAAAAAGAAAGAAAGAAAATATAAGAAATGCTATTACGAGTTAATGCCTAAGGACATAAATGAGATGCTCTTCTTGGAAAGTTAGAGTGAATTTAACAGAAAATGGCAACATTGCTAAAGAGTTTTAAACTAAGTCTTACTGTGTATAAATACCTATATCTCTGTGACATAATAGTATACAATTCAGAAAGCTCATATTAAGGATATAATTATTCATAGCTCACATACAACGTAAACTTCCAAACATCTGGTGAACTTCAAGGCAGAGCCTTCCATCTCCCCAAAGAGTTATCAGTTGGACAATAATGTTATCAGCTTTCGCACACTTCTCAGTGAGATGCAGTCGTCTTGCCTGAGAACATGAGGGAGAGCCAGGAATTTCTGTTCCAATTCCAAATTTGTGGACTCTCTAAGATTTCTGGTAAGTCAAGAACTCCCAGCTGCCTCACTTTCACAGCCTCCAGAAATGGGGAAATTTCTGTGCCTACTTTTCAGACCAGCAAGGATTAATTACTGAATTACTGATCATTATATAAATACCTAAATAAAATTCTTGGGGTGGTAATGCTCACTTCACAGTGCCTGAACACGGACACTTTAATACAAGGGGGAAACTTAAAGTAGAAATAGCAACGAACGTTGACATATGAACAACACCTCACTTTCTTAGATGCAGACATGCTGATAATGTTTAGGAAAGCCAAGCAGACTTCCAGTTGCCCAGACAGTATAGTTAGTGCCTTAATACAGTATAACTCATCACAGCTCAAGACAGCAGTCCTCTTCAGATCAACTGGCTCATCAAAAGCACAATCCCAGTTAATTCAGTGTGCAGTCGTGATCTGCCATAGGATGCACAGAATACCTTGGTGGGTTCCCCAAAGGTCATGACAACCAGAGTTGTTTGGCCACTTCCGCAAGACAGAGCTGCTTCACAAATCTAATGAGCTACTTACTACGGAATACCTGGAGGGTGAGGAATCTGGATACCGCTCAAAGCCTGCCTTCTGACATGACCTTTATCTATCAAAGACGAACAGCTGTCCCCAAACTAGGAGATGGTAACTCACACACAGTCTGTGTTACCATCCTCTTGTTCCCAGTGCCATTAAGAAATCATAGAATCATAGCATCATTAAGGTTGGAAGAGACCTCAAGGATCATCTAGTCCAACCATCCCCCTACCACATATTACCCACTAAACCATGTCCTTATGTAAGAGATCCAACCTTTCTTTAAACACCCCCAGGGACGGTGACTCTACCACCTCCCTGGGCAACCCGTTCCAATGCCCGACCACTCTTGCCAAGAAGAAATTTCTCCTAATCTCCAACCTAAACCTCCCCGGGTGCAACCTGCGTCCATTCCCTCTTGTTCTATCGCTAGCCATCTGTGAGAAGAGGCCGATCCCCAGCTCACCACAACTTCCTTTCAGGTAGTTGTAGAAGGCAATAAGGTCTCCCCTGAGCCTCCTCTTCTCCACACTAAACAAGCCCAGTTCCCTCAGCTGCTCCTCATAAGACCTGTGCTCCAGACCCTTCNCCCTGCTCCTGCTGGCCACACTATTCCTGATACAGGCCAGGATGCTGTTGGCCTTCTTGGCCATGTGGGCACACTGCCGGCTCATGTCCAGGCGAGCATCAACCAACACCCCCAGGTCCTTTTCCTCTGCGCAGCTTTCCAGCCACCCCGCCCCCAGCCTGTAGCGCTGCCTGGGGTTGTTGTGGCCAAAATGCAGAACCCGGCAGTTTGTCACATTGAACCTCATCCCATTGGCCTCTGCCCAGCGATCCAACCTGTCCAGGTCCCTCTGCAGAGCCATCCTACCCTCCGGCAGATCGACACTTCCCCCCAGCTTGGTGTCGTCTGCAAACTTACTGAGGGTGCATTCAATTCCCTCATCCAAATCGTCAACAAAGATATTAAAGAGGATGGGTCCCAACACCGACCCCTGGGGCACACCACTCACAACCGGTCGCCAGTTCGATTACACTCCATTCACCACCACTCTCTGGGCCCAGCCATCCAGCCAGTTTTCAACCCAATGAAGAGTGTACCTGTCCAGGCCATGGGCCGCCAGCTTCTCCAGGAGAATGCTGTGGGAGACCATGTCAGAGGTTTTGGTGAAGTCTAGGTAGACTACATCCACAGCCTTTCTTTCATTCACCAGGCAGGTCACCTGGTTATAGAAGGAGATGAGGTTGGTCAGGCAGGACTCGCCTTTCATGAAATCTGTATCCCAACGAAGCAGAAGGGAGTTGGTAGATACTAACAACAGTATTTATTGTGAAAAATGTGGGGAGGAATGGCAAGAAAAGTGCTAACACTTTGAGGACAATGAAATTATTCTTTTAAGACATTATTCACAATTTCTTGTAGAGGTGTTTTAGTAAGTGAGAAATCTCATGAATGAGAAAAAATACTGTATCAACAAATTACAATTATACGGTATGTGTCACTCAAAGTTTGAAAGTGGTTCAAAGAGGAACATTCATTCCCAATTTACAGTCAGAAAAAGCAAAGCGTACTAAGTGGAAGCTGGAAGTAATTAACAGAAGTCCCATTAAGAAAGTTCATGTTCCATCGATTTAGAAAAATCAGAATTCAGTGAGAAAGAATAGCAAGAAACTGAACTTGATACTACTCATTCTTACAGATCCTCTCACTGAACCAAGCTTTCTCTCATACAAAGGTGATGAAAAGGCATATAAACAACACTGCAATGGTTTTAATCTCCTAGTATAACAAGTAGCAAATGATCCTTCCACTTAAATAAGTGCCTACAAGTGGCAATCTCTAGCTAAAGCTAAACTGCTCTAAATTCTCTGACTTGAATAAATGCAATTGCCCATTCCATGAAATTTCTAATGATTTCTAGTCCCAAAATGTCATAAATACACGGGTCCTGTTTTTCTGATGTTTTCAAACAAGTTATTCACAACGTGCTGAGATTCCGGATACTCAGGTATAAGTACATAGAAAGCTATTTAATGTGGAGAGTTCTCATGGACAGTTCAAGCAACTGTCTCAAAAACTGTTTAGTGTTCCAGATTAAAATCTCATGACATATCCCGTTTCATAAAAACAAATCAGGTGTAATCACCAATTTTTTAGGTAGCAATCCAAATTCTTAGAGAACCTTGCAGGTTTTCATTCACAGGAGATACATCTCTAATACCAATAAACAGTCACCTTTGTCCTTATTTAGCCAGGACAAAATTCTGAATAAAATCACATGTTATTTTCATAGATAATTATGTAGTTTAGGTCAGGTCTATTTAACATGGAAAAACTGGCAGACCTCTAACTGTTATTGTGAGAGTCTGTTACTACTGGCACACAATTTAAGTATGTTCATACTTTTTTAACTTCTAATTTCAGTGTTCTGCTACTAATTACTAATGTCAAAACCAGAACAAAAGCTCACTGCTTGGCTTGTTGACTTCTGCACACAGATGTCAAACACACGGAGTTCATTAATGATTTCAAGGTGATGGAAACCAAAGAGAATATCCAAAACCGTGCTGTTGATTAGTGGTTCTTTTCAAATTAGCATCTTCACGAATGGAAAAAGCACAGTTAAACCCAAAATCTTAATGTGACATACACTCCAAGTCATTTTAGGCTTACATACAGTATCAAGGGAAAACCCAGGAGAGTCTAGAATATGTAGGGATGTAAAAAACTTAAATATATCTTGCTGAATTTTGTGGCATCAAGTGGTTACCGAAGAAGAAAGACTAGTGCTCAAAACAGAAATAATACATTCACCTATAATTGAATATGTAATTATCTTCAAAACCAGAGGATGTAGATGTCTGTTTACATCTATTCATAAGGTCTTATGTGGTCAATTTTTAAAATTTGCAAAGAAGCAACAATGGGTAGTTATCCGTATGATTGACATAAAACTAGTACATGGGATAATTTTAAATGTGCATAAGCAGTTACTAAACATTACAAAGAGTGTGCAACTACAATGACGATCTCCCCTTGTAGTCAGTATGACATTTTGTTACATTAGACAACTGTAAATCAATGAAATTTTAAATCTGCAGATTGAAGTCCATTCTAACTCTGGTACCTAGTCAATCTACCACAACCCAATTCTTTCAAGTAGAAAAAATAGTAATTATTATGTCCCGATTTCCATATACTCATTAATATTGGGCTGGAAAAGGGTGGTAAACATACAGTTGTTTTGTGAAGCGGTGAACTGCAGTGGTTTTGCAGGAGCCGAGATTAGTTGTTAGGGTAACAATAATGTGAAAATCTAAACATGCACTCAACCTATAAGAGGATGAACAATCACAGGCAACCTTTGCTTCCACAGGAATGTTTTCAGTTTCTCATACTCGGTTTTGTAAGCTTATATTCACAACTGCTTCCGTGAAGCGTTTCCTCCTCATATTACAGAGTAGAAGGACCACAGAAATAGCAAGGGAAAGCAGTTACACACTAGTGTCGAACTCACAGTTAAAACAGGGCGGGATAGTTTTCACATCCGGCATCCCTCCGTCCCACAGATCTGTAGCAGCACTTGAAAGGAGCGCATGTAAATCACACAGACATGTGAGACTCTTCCCTTTACAGTACCTCCTACAATCATTCTGTTCCACAGTGAACAGACTAATCCTCAAAGACACAGAAGTGTTAGAAAGCACAAAGAACAATTGTTACATATACGTATCTGGAAGACATGTGGAACCTCAGAAGGTGGCTACCTAGACTATTCTTCCTGTATACCTATATACCATGAGGGCAGCTTTCTGAAATTGTCTGTGTTACTCTCCTGACTCGCATTCCCTGAGCTGTTTTTGACTTGACTAAAGCTAGAGCAGCTGCATTCTCACCAACATCTACACAAACTTCAGTGGCCATTTTCTGAGCTTGTTTTGCTTCTTCCCCACATTATATGTCAATATTCGCACCATTAAGAGATTTATTCACAAAAGCCGCTGCACGGCTGAGGAGTTACAAGGTATTATTAGCACTGTAACACCTTGGATTCTACTTTTTCTGTGAAGGAAGAATCCAAAGTCTGGTAACTTTGTGTTTCAGTTGGGATGCCTGGTTATCTATAAATCATAACCATGCTGTCCTGGTTTCGGCTATGAAAGAGTTAATTTTCACAAGTCCTAAAAGCCATCTCTGAAGTGCATATACAATGGGGTTGATCCTACTTAAGGGTGCAGGGCATGTGCAACCCCATCGTATGCACACTTCACAGAGGGCTTTTAGGACAATTTACTTCTGGTAAGCCTGGAAAAACTCCTGGGCAACTTTTGTACACAGTAAGTCCGACTTTTCAGGAAGGTTCAACTGTACAGGTGATCTGTTCACATGCACTAAGCCCAATGTGTCCCAAACACACTGTCCTTCCTCACTTTGCAGAGACTGCTCAGTGCACGTGAAATAGGGCTGCCATTTCTTAGAAGTATGAGTCTCATTGAGCATGTGCTGCAGAGAAGGTAAAGACATTTTTATGTCCAGGAAATCCTAGGCAGAAATACAATGGGCATAGTTATGCATCACATCTGCCTTTCAATGATGTAATCAGGAATCAGCTCTCTTGCTGATGGAGTATTTGCCCTCATGATGAGAATTATGTATAATAAACAGGACTAGTTACAATAACCTGTGGTTACCGACAGGATAATGATATCTTTGTTTTACTGAAAAACACCTCTTTGGTTTACCTTTTCACAATGTGAAATAATCCAGTGGTACAATTACTGTAGATTGTACCAATATGAAAAGAAATTTTAAAGAATTTTAAACATCTTCATTAATTCTTAGCATATTAAAAAGTATTTTCAAGTAAGCAAAACTGTAAAACATTTAAACAAATATTCCTACGTATTTTACTTTTGTGTGGTATGTTAATGTCATTAACTGCTGTATTGTCAGCATCCCCTTTTATAGAAAATATTCTACGATTCACAATAAATATTTTAAAAATACAGCCTCTTATCAAAAAGTACAGTTATTCTCTAGTTCTTTTTTTTTTTTCTCCTCTGAACAGAAACAGATTCAAGGCAGATGCTTACAAATTAACGTTTGAACACTCCAATAACCATGACTGCAATCATTCCCTCTGTCAATAACTCTCTGGCTGGGCAGCAGGAAGACAGGCACCCTTACCCATCCCCCACTGTACACAGATGACAAATTCCTTCAGCAACTCCTCCTTCAAGCGCTGCAGGTCATTTGGGGAATTCAGTGCATCTCGAGCGTGTCTCCATTGAAGCCACTGGCACCTCAGTTATAAACGGCAGTGAAACCCCTATATGCTTGAAGATATTAATACATGCCTCCTCCCACAGTTCTTTTTCTAGGCTATTCTCTACCCTTTCTTCTCAGATGACCTGGGACCAGCAGCTCGAGATGGAAATGGTTCCACAAAACTATCTGGAGATACTCTGTTGGAGACTGAGCCTTAGATCTCAGAAAGTGAAGGAATTAGGAAATCCATCCACACTGTAAAAACAGCAGGTACAATCTAAACCTTTGTCTAACTCATGTAAAATATATACCTGTACACCCAAGTGCATTCAGGTTCACAGCAACATCCTGCTTCCTTTTTAAGCAGAATAATTCTCCTTAGTAAGGTTCAAAAACATGGGAGGAAAAAAAAAGAGAACTTGCCCATATCTGCCAAGTATTCTCCCACCATAAGCAAACACTAAATGTAACATGTTGCTTAGCAACGTTTATCATTTGGCTTAAACCTGCTCATCACAGTTAAGATTTATCTTAATGTTTCGTAAGCCAAAATAAACACTGACCCTCCACTTACAGCACTGTTTTCACAGGTTGTTAGCAGAAGTGCATTGATTACTTCTAGGCTTCTAGTGTGTCACACTTTTAGCATGGCAGTTTTAACTTTTCTGCTCTACTCATCTGGTCATTTCTACCGAAAGGAGTTCTGATAAAAAGCAAGTGGGCACACAGTCAAGGGCCTGTGCACAGAACCATGTGAACCTGAAAATTAAAGACATTAGTTATCATTGTATAGGCACTTAAGTAACAAGAATAAGAAAGCAAGCTGTTCCCAAACAAATTCTGTTAAAAGTTGCTAGTGATGACAGTGATAAGAAAATATTATGTTTTAGGTAATGTTTCTCTTCAGGTGCTTTAAAGAGGAAAGAAAAGGGAGTGTATTCCATTAAGGTCTTAAGACCTCTTGTAAAAACATTTATTAAAGTGAGAAACCAGTAATCAGAATGAACACTTTGAAATTAGGCAATCAGCCTGACTAAAATGTTTGCTTAACTTTTCCTCCCATTTCTAAGCCATCCCTTAGGTGTCCTCATTTGAAACAAAACCAAAATGTTTCTTGGACTTTCAGTAGTGGAATTAAATGACTGAAATAAATTACAACCCTGCTAGGTATCACCCCCCTTCAGAAGTCTCTACTACACAATCATCACCTCCTTCTCCATTTCTTTGCTGGGCAAGAGGGCAAGGGTAGAAGGAAAATTGCACCACCATTATTCTTTAATTTGAATAGTAGCAGGTATGGCAATAAAACCCCACAGAACTGACCCAAAGAGAACCATGGCCCCATATTGACAAATATTGCATGAGCACAAAGGAAGTACAGTCCTTGCTCCTGGCTCAGAAGAGAGAAAACCTCAGTCAAGCAGAAAAGAAATGGTTACAAGACTCCAGGCAGCAGTATTGTGCTGAATCCTGTTTGCGCTCTTCTGCTGAGCCTGCCTGGATCAGGCTTGTTTTGATCTTTTTTTTTTTTTTCCTTTTTTGAGACACCAAATATGTTGTCTTTTTTGCCATACAATAATGGCCAACAGGTTAACAAAGAATGATAGTATGGACATGCAAAGATGGAATAAAAATGAGTGGCAAACAAGAAGAGCAATTAAAAGAACCAAGTGGAAGTTAAAAAATGGGCACTGGAAGTCTGAGGTACCAAGGCCATTCCAGACAACCAGTAACAGGGTAAAAAGCATCTTCAAGGCATTGCAAAAACACAAAGGGATGTCATGGGCAGGGAAAACTGTTTCATCCACAGAAAAATAAAAAGTTCAGTTTTGCCTTCAGGAATACTGCGCTGCAGCCTTCTATCTGCATGGCTGAAGGCAGCCACCTCCAGATAAAAACTGCTTCAAGTCTTTTCTGGATACAGAACCATGTCTTCCTCCTCATTCTCCACTGCTCAGAAATACAAACAATCTACAAAGGGCTCTGTGGAGATGTTCACACAAAATTGTTCTTCCTCATCCAGTCAAGCATATATTTAACTTGGGATTTACAAGGATTTTGTTTGCTTGTTTCTACCACAAAGAGTAACACTGAAATGATTTATTTTCCCAGTAATGTAAGGATTAGGATCAGATGTCACAAGGTAAACAGTCATTGAAAACAACTGCATTGTAATAGCTCTTCACAGCATAATTAGTAACACTTTGCTAGAACTATGGACCAGAAGAAGAGTTAAAATGAATGTTTCCACTAAATAGTGTAAATATTGCTATTTGTGAACTGCCCAAGTGTCACAGTAATTCTTAGGGAGGATCATGTCCCTCAGTAGTAAATCTTCCAAAATTCTCTTAAACAAAACTAGATGTGTATATATTGACAGCTTTTTATGAACATTTACCCAAAATGCTGCTGAACTTTCTCTCTGTTTGTATCTTCTTTGTGTTGGCTTTCTCTGAATATTCTGGGGACTGTTTTCTGGCACAAAATTTGCAGAAACAACAAATTGAATGTTAAGTGGCAGCACTCTAGGAATGGTTTCCCTGAATGTAGGCATCTGCAATAAAGCACTGCAGGACAAACACTATGTCAGGAGGAAATGTGATGGTAAGCAGGTTATTAAGTTTCTAGAGTTTAGCCGCTATCTGCCCACCATGAAATGCCTTTTTCAGATGAGTCTGGATAAGTTCTCAACATGTACTTCACAAAAAAAAAATTCCTAAGGTTTCAGCCACATAAATACCAAAGAAATATGAATAAATTCTGCATGTGCAGTCTCCAAAGGCTTGAAATTATATTGTTCATTCCTGTAATGCCCTTCATCCCTAAGAGTCACGAAGCTTTTCACAAATGCTGTATGTATTCGTAACACTGAAATGCTGATACAACTTGTTGAAACTGTATAATTTCCTCTAACGCACACAGAGGTTTATGGTAATTTTTTAGAGCACTCTGACCTGTCCAAAGTGTAGCACTGGATTTTTTGGGCTTTACTGGTTTTTGCAAGTTGAGTAGTTCAGGCCAATATAGTTACCACAAACAGGCACAAGATTGTTACGAATACATAACCAGGACATTTATGTTTACAGAGAATGGACACCATCTTGGTTCTTTTGAGAGATCTCCTCACAAACTCTGTGGTATGCAGTTCGTGTATCTCAGAAGAATGATGGCCCAAGAGTGGGTCACAGAATCACAGAATAATCGTGATATAATCGTGAATAATTGTGGGTCCTGCCACGATTTCAAACAGCAGTCTCAAGAAGGGCTGGTATTCAAAGACATGAGCGTAGTTTCAAGGTATCAGCCTCCTTGCTTAGGTAAAGACCCCATTGTTTCAGGTGGGATATTCAATGCAGGGTTTGTAAAGGGCTTCAGGATTTGTCCTGTTTATTTAGATCAGAAAACTATCCTTCCCCTTCAGGCTACCCTGTGAATGTTACAGTACTTGATGTGCTGTAAACCAGACTGGAATATAAAATGTGTCATGACATTGAAATTGGAAGGCTTTCTTAAACCCAAAAGAAAACTGATATGTATGGATTCATTGTAAAAAAGATTTAATTTTCATCTATTTTTAATGGGGTACATAAGATATTAATGGGGTCTCTCCTTTAAATTATGTGAAGAATACAGATGCACAGTGTTAAGTCCCAAGAAAATAAGGCCCCTATAGATTAGTGGCAGTTGATGAAATGTTTAGGCTTTTCATGCAAACTACTCTGTTGTTACAAATTCTGTACAGACTAATTAGAGTGTTTTCAGAGCTTTGCCTTCTAGTCTGTATAACCGAGGCTTTTTATGCTTGACCTGCAGGAACAAAATCTCCTAGATTGCTGAACTGCTTGCTTGCCTATCTGCTTCCACAGTAAAAAAAATTATTATAAAATCTACATAGTTGCTAACCTATTCTTAAGCTGTAAATGTTTTCTGATAGTAGTCCCATTTCTGAAAATCTCTAGGACCTCTTCAACTAATAGGTAACACATAATCAATCCCTCTTTTTATTTAAAAATTAAGTTTAAATTCCGAGTTCAATGTTAGGTTTAAAATCATATATTCCAAGCAAATTACTTCTACAGGGAAATGTTTGTGCATCCATTTTGAAACTGAGTACCTTCAATAAAGTTTTCATTTGTAGTCATTTTGAAGCAATCAGGACTTGACTCCAGTGCCCATGTTAGACATCAAGAGAAGTCTGAGAAAAAGGTTTAAAAAGCTGGTGTTACTTAATAATTCTAACTGGCCAGAAAGATTTTTAACAACAGGGAAGATGTATAGCAAATGAATGCTGGCCTATTTATTTGTATGTTTCTGCCCGTTCGCCTTCAGATACAATTTTTCTACTCTTCCTTTTGCTAGCATTTTCCATACATGAACATATGTACATGGCATGTATGCACCTATTCTCATAGGTCTGCTGATAAGCAATTTATCCCATGCATCGCATGACTACTCATTTGCTCAAAACTATTATGGCTGTGAGTAGCCAGTATAAGAAATCAAAGTCCTGATCTTATGTATTTCTCCAGAACTTCCTGCTACTCCAGTATACAAATCTGGGCAAAGCAGAAATCTGTATAAAATGCAGCCAGATAAGAGTGTTTGCTAACTACATTTTAGGAAAAACAATCATAGAAACTCACCGATTTTTGTCCTTTTCTCTACTTCCATTTATCTCTTTTTTACTTCTTTTATGATATTCTCAGCTATGACTTGCTTGACTCCCTACATTTCAGGAGCAGTTTCGAAGACTTACTTGGTCAAATTTAACAAAAAAATGAATCTATTTTATAATTCTATCAAAATTTGAAACTTTCCCCTATATCCTCTCTCCTTTCCCAAAACCCACAAGATTCCCCAAACCCACCAGTCATACACAGACTTATGATAGTACTGCATTGTTGTCCTGTTTAATACAGTATTCAAAAAGAAAGCAAAAAACTCACAAAACAAGGGAAAGGCCTTAGAGTCTTCTAAGTTTCTAGCCTTTAATCAAAGTTGTACCACTTGACCTATGAGTTTAGCAGTGTACTCAGTTCTCTGGCAGATTATAACTTGTAGTTCATTAGACTGTTCTTCACGTTAAATTACTGAAAAGGGTGATGTATTTATAATACAGCTTGCAATGCTATAAAATGGCTCATCAATCTGTTTTATTCATGGAAAGTCCACATAAGGCCACTAGTCTGTTACTAGCAATAAAACTTGGGTGCATTTTCAAAAGACCTGCATATTAGATAGTGATTTATAGACCCTGTCCAAGAAATCAAACATGATACTAACAAGGCGAGGCATAACTCAGTTGACACTTTGAAAAGCAATGTAATTCTATAAGTACAACATGTGACTACGACATGCAGAAAGAGAACAGCAGAATATCTTGTTCTTAAGTACAACAAGGCCTTCAGAAGACATAGTAACATCCAGTGCACTACCATTTTTATATTTGCTTCACTGCTGTTCCAAACAACTTAAATATAGTACCTATTCCTTTTATCTGTGTGTTGTAATACTTGAGGTATTATTATACGACACTGGTCGTATTGCATTGCTTACCTTACCCACCTTGTGACTGCATACAGCCGTAAAGAAATTGTTTATCATCTGGGAACTATTTACATCTCTGAATACTATACCACACTGAACACTTTGTCATGGAATAATTACAAAAAATAGGTTTTAAAATATTTTTCTTCTCAACCTGACAAACAGGTTGAAAAATTCTAATTATTCCATAGCCCTGCAAAATTAAAAACAATTTAATCTCCTTTTTAATTTCAATGAAAATGGTTTTTTAAATGTTAATTTTCAATACAGCAAAACGATATTTAATAACAACAGTACTAGAGAGGGCCTAAGGAACAGAAAACATAACTCTTCAGTTTAGCTATGCTCTTTATAACAAATGCGAACAGCTTAAAGAGGGTAAAGCATAGGTTCCACCTCAGAATTAACCATCTTCTTGGTGACAGGAAATGATTTAGTATAAAAGAATTCCTGAAATTTTCCTTTAAGAGTGGATGGTTTTCAGAATGCCACCTGAAGTATTGAAATGACACAGTCAATCTGCAAGAGAGCTAATTAAAAAAGTTTCATTCGTACCCTTCTCTCAAAAGCCTAGGCAATTTAGATAATTTTTCAGTCAATTTCAGATTGTTTGCAATGCCCTTCTTTCTTGCAGTTACTGAGTGAAAAAAGGGAAGCTAATTATAAGTGGGGAGAAGTGGCACTCAACATATACAAAACACTATCAAAAGCACAAAGCAAGTAATAACAAAAGAGGGAAACTATTTTCTGCCAATATCTTTTCATTATTTCATTGGTTTGATCAACCAATGAAATATTACCAGCGACGGTGGGGCCTGATGTCTCTCTGAAGCAAGTTTTTTGGTGTGTTTTCTACAATACAGTAAGTAACACATTTTTAGAATTAAGAGCCATATTAATATGGTAATATCTTTAGAAAATATTAGATAGAAAGCATTTCCCAAGTAAAATGCTCAACATTATGTGAGTTTTCACAACTCATGAATTTCAAAAGTTATTTTATTTAACACAGCTTAAAAATTGTAAAATGTTGTGATTGTTAAGCAGAGGGGCTTCTCCTATTAACAGTGTTCATCACCCTTTTCCAACAAGACAAAACTGTTCTGACTCGTTGATACAGTGTTTCTATGTCACATAGTATGGTTAAGTGACAGCCTTTCAGCAGAAATGTAGGTGGATTTAGATAATTTATAGTTCATGCTACAGAGCAAAATGAATCTCTATTAGGATCAACACTTTTCTTTGGAAAGCTGCATACAGCTTGTATGTGCTTTCAAGTTAAAATAGTAACTAAATAGTAGCAGTAATAAAAATAAGCAAATCTTTTAAAACAAAGAAATTTTCTAATTGCCTATCATTATAACCTCTGTCCAATCCTTTCTTCATTTATCTTGTTGGAATTTCTTCATCTATTGATTACATTAATTTTCTATTTTAAGTAAAATACAAGTGCTTACTGTCACACAGTCCTTTTCTAACTGTTCTATAAAGCACCTTAAATATCATAGACACTAAATACTGGTCAAGTTATTAAATAGTCAGAGGACCAATAGCATTGTGTTTTAACATGGGTTTTTAACTAATAGGATGAACTAAGATATTCAGAGTGAGTTTTATGCCCTATAAACTCCCACAGCAAAAGCACGATCATTCACTGACCAAAGCACGCTGGTACCGGGTGATGTGTGACGTTAGAGCACTGAGCTGTATTAGAACTTGGCTAAATGAGATAACTATAGGTAGATTAAGTCTTTACAGAGCTTCTCTACCTTCAGATACCAAACCAGGTATAATTGTTGGAGTCAAATTTGTGCCTCACGTTAACCTTTTCCCTAGAAAAAGCATTCCTTACTATTGAGTTCTGTTCATCACTGAATGAATGAGGGCATTAGGGCTGGGGAGGAGAACAGAAAGGTATTTAAAGGGAGGGAAATAATATCAGTAAAACAGTGACCCCTTGAAAACACATCACATAACTCTGCTGCACTGAAATACATTGTAATAAAATGCAAAAGAATGCTTAAAGTCAACTCAAATATTTCCCAGAAATGTGGTCGTGTTTTTACACGTACAATATGCCTGGGTCATTTTACTATACCAACACAAATAATTACAATTCTATTAAAATGTTCCTGCCTGTGATTAGTGCAAAGTGGGCTCGTTTCCCACTCTCCCCACCAGGCCCATAAAAAAATGCCAGTGCTTTTTCTTTGTGAGAAGTAGCAGTGGCTTTTTTTTCCTTATATGTTTCTGTAGACAGTTCTTGAATTCTTGAACGATTAAGTAGAATTAATGTCTCTTGAATGTTGAGGCACTGGAAAAAAAATCGAATGCTCTGTCATAGGGAATGTGGTGCAGAACTGCTACCGTGGACCTCTGGAGGGAGAGACGGGAGCTGTTTCGGCAGGCTTGGGTTTCTCTCTGTTTATGTGAAACGGACATTGGCATATCTTGCCTGGACTTTTCCTGTGGGGTTCATATGGTAGGCAGGGTGGGGAATAGTTGTCTGAGCCATACCAAGGTCAGCCTGCTAGAGCTGACAGTTTCTGTCTCTGTACAAAGAAAAGAATCAATACTTTTGGACTACGGCTGTGCCCTCAGTGTAAAACAACAAACATGCAGCGTCTGACATGTTTCTAGGTGATTTGTGGCAGAACCTCTTGTCTGATCTGTATCCAGGAGCTGCTGTGTTACTGCACTGTGCTTTTCTTCTCTCTCTCGCCCCCCCCAGCTCTGTGATGTCTAATACTTTACTCAGGTACAGAGGCGTGTGTTCTACCCTACAGCTACTTGTCACTCAATAAATCACACCTACAAGCACAGTCTGCACATAGCGATCTGGGCTTTAACAAAGGATCAGAGGGACAAAGTGCAGGCAAGATACTGTAATTATAACAAAAATAAAACATTCAGTGGGTTGCAGGAAAGACACAGGCTTCCAGGCACTAATAAAATGTTATTAGAATTGCAGTTTTGTTTCAGTCCTTCAGCTTCCATTTTTAACAATTTTTCCATCTTAGATTTCTCTTTTTCACCATCCTTCCAAGCTAAAACACTGACTTTGGGGAGATGACCTATTTTATATAAGTATCTGGTCCTGGATAACAGAATGACCCTGTGTCATACTTTGCCATCTACAGTCAGTGCCAGCATTTCTTTCTTGAGTTCTTTATCTCAATGTTTGTGCACATGGTCTAGCAGAACTGTAAATCTGATCCAAAAGCAAACCCAGCATTAACAAAAAAGCTATCTGAACATAATTTGAATACAATTATTTGAACAGTCTTGAACCAACCAAGGTTTATGCAGTATGCATTTATTTTGTCTGACAGTATAATTTGTGTAGAAACATCTCCTCTGTAAAACTTCAACATAGATCACGCAGCTATATTTGCCTTGGAAGAGTTTTACAATAGGCCTGTTCTTCCAGCTAAATTACTTTCCAGCAGTTAACCTGTTAGCCACCTCGGATATGAGAGCAATAGACAGTTATTATCCATCCCGAGTATTTTAAACGCACTCATTCATGTTAACCTAGCCCTTTCAGTCAAATCAAACACCTTGTAGTGCAGAGTAAGTGATTCACCACCATGGAGGTTTTGAACCACCCTGATGAGAAGACGCGGGTTAGAGAAGCTCTACACTTCCTTCCTATTCAGTCAGCAACCGACAGGCCACGTTCCCTCAGCCGTGTACTTCAACAGCAGTGGATCAATGATTGCGGTTTAACAACAGGGAGCCACCAATCATCATATGAATGATTAAAATGTGTCTGTGTGCACACTGCTTTTCAGACTGGCTGGGCCACAAGATCAAAGCCTGTACGCTGGATTTAGTGCTGGGGGATGAGATATGATTGGGAAGGAGTACAAGATAAGGGGGAAGGAAAGGGAATCACAGGTTAGGCAAACTCTGGAGTGAATGCTTCCAATTCATACTGGTCTTGGAGAAGTGAGATCACCACATCTGCTCTATGCATTGCTCACCTTGGCACTTTCCCACCATTTTGAACGGTGGCAAGCTTCCACATACATCCTTCTGCTGGTCCTCATTAAATCAGCATCTCGCTATTCACAGAAAGAAGGAGCAGCTTTGCTTGCATATTTTAATGAACAAAGACTTATTTAAGCGCAGTCATTACAAATGAAAGTCATGTTGATGAGCTTGCAAAGGGTCAGCACTTTCTGACTGGGAACAACTGACCTTCTGCCCATACCATACTTGCTGATTTCTCCCACTGAGGAAAGCAAAGGACTATCACACTTGCTTGCCCACACACAACAGAAATGATGTCACTCTCCCAAAACACCGATATTTTCTTGAAGCACCTACTATTACTGACCTTAAGACCACCCCTGAATAAACAGAGGGAAAAAAAACCCAAACCACTCCACAGAAAACAATGTTAGAAACTTAACAACAGTTCTAAATCTGCTGAACATTTACTGCTGGCCTGAATAACTCCAGATGGTCCAAAGAGAATATCACTTTTTGATCCTTTAACTTAATACTCAAAACCACAATTAGAGCCCTGAATGTCAAACTCCTAATGATTCGCTTACTCTTCAAAATTCTGGCTAACTAGCTACACACTATGACCCTTTCAACAACAGATCCAATTCTTTCCTCAAGCTTTGTGAATCTGTACACAGTTGGAGCTGTCTACTGGGAAACAACTGCATTTGCCATATGGTTGTCCTCCAAATAAACAAACAAAAATAATCCAAAACAAGAATTCTCACATTCTTTTTCTCTAGTTATCATAAAGTCCCATGGAAGTTGTAAGTACGATACTTCACAAAGAATATACCAAAATAGGCCACATGGTGTTTTTCAATGAAGTAAATGGAACTCACCGGCTGCCAAATAAAATCCAGTAAAGAACTTTTCTCTCGTGGTCTCCTTAATTATCAATGCATTGCTTTTCTTTTTCAGAAAGCTAACCTCATGTCAAAAAAAAAAGAAGAAAAAGGTTTCCCATGGTTTGTGCAAACCATTCATGGTCTTCCCAGGAATTAAGCCAATTTACAGATTGAAATCACCAATTCTTCTCTCACATTTCAAGTCACCCAATACCAATGCTCCACAATCAAAATTCAACTTCAGGGGAATGTGGGGTGGTAGAGACTTGCAGCAGAAATGCGCATCACAAAATGTGCAATAAAACTACACCACCACTTTGTACAATGTCTCTAACTTCAAAGAGCCTTACACTGGCTTTTCAAAACATGCCACACACCAGGAAGGCTGCACGTTCAACTCACATTTCATACAGCAGCAGACTAAAACAGTATGATTTTCAGCAAATATGTGCACAAGCAAATGGAGACATATCAAACTATTTGTAACTCATATGCTGTAAGACCAAGTAGGCTTTAATACGTAAACTTTTTTTCATTCAGGTTGTCCCACAGCATATTGTTCTTCTATAACTAACACCAGTGATCTCTGGTAGATAGTAATCCAAAACATAAAATCACAGATAACTGTAAATTTGCTACCAGAAAACGTCTGGAACCATCCTTACTGTCACATTTTATATTAGAAATCTAACTATTAAAAAAATGCAGTTTAATATGTTCCTGTAAAACAGTATCGGTTCCATAAGGAAAGATAGGATTAGGAGGTCATTCTGCTCAAGTCAATTAATTGTGAGTTATGCTCAGCTCAACTGTCCCCAATCTGCTTCAGTTCTTTTTCCACCTTTTGAACAGCCTAAGAAAATATTTTCCCTCTTAACACTTTCCTCCAAATTTATACTTGTATATATTACTGACATTAATGTATGGTGGGCACCCCTCTATATAACTTTAAAACTATTTTAAGAGAATTGCTCTATAAGAGGAAGGAGATATATGTTTAAATTAATCATGTTATAATAGCACAGTCAATTATAGTTCACAACTCTCTAATAGCACTAGTGTTCTTTAATGAGATTCATCACCATTTCAGAGCTTTCCTATCCTTATATGCAATATACAATTTTGATACAGCACACTCTGACATCATATTTTTGGCAAATTGGTTATGATATTTTTCTTGTTGCACCTTGTTTTTACACATCCACGTTTCATTACTGTGAAGGTTTAAACTGAACTTTATACACCTAGATAACTGTACAGATTTCAAGGGTCTGCACATTCACATTACAAATGTTTGTCTGTACTAAGGACCTTAGTCTCCTGAACTAATATTTCACAGAAATGCAACTATATGTGTATATTTTTAGCTTGTGGAAAACTTAATACTATAGATTAATTGTATCACTGAGTAACCTCTTAAATACTATGGATTTCACTTCATTATCTACTTCAGGGATATATTATTCCACTTTTTAGAATTAGGAGGTTCACATTTCTTTTACATATTTATTTTTCTTTTAATGGATTTTATTTGACTTAATTTTAAGAAATATATTAACTTACTGTAGTGTTCATGGACAGTTGCATCATGAGACGTACTTTTGCTCTTGGGTTCTTATATCTACGTGTTACCTTCATCTTCTTCTCATCTTCAATTCTCTGCTTTCTTTCTTTCCAGTAATTTTGGCATCCGCTTGACCTTTTTCATGCTGGTTGCTGAAATTCCCTCTCTTCCCACCCCCACCCCTCCTTCTCATAGTGTGTGTGTGTGTGGCTACACCATGTCATAGCGACATATCTCCTATTGTCTCTAGGTACAAATATATTAAAAAGGATGGAGTATTATTTAACAGATCTCAAAATATAAGAAAATACACACTGATGTTATTAACATTATTTGTGAGTTTGTGTGCTATACTGACAATCTATGTATAAAGATACATTAGCAAAGTATATAATGAACGCACGTCTTTCTAATACCATTGTCCACCTTTCTTTCTGAACAAGATCAGTCATCTAACCCAAGCAGATTCCTCAAAACTGTTTTCAGCAATGACTCTTTCCCCAATCCAGCCCTGTTTTTTTTTAAATCAAAAGCTCCTCAAAATTGTGCGTTGTAGGTACCAATATTTTCTAAATCAGGCAATGCATTTTGAGTATCTTCAACTTCTTACATTTGTACAGATGTTACGTATTGTTAAATTATAAAATTCCAAAAGCATTTTAGATTTAGAAGTTACAGTGTAGGTCATCAGTACAAGCCAACTTGCACAGGCTCACTGAGACAATGAGTCAGTCAGATCATGTTCCCAGTCTTCGGAGTACATACAGAAACAACCTGTGAAAGACTTCATTATGGCAAATTAAGAACTTGAGCTTTGTAAAATTGTCACAACCAGACGAGAACAAAACTGACAAAAAAAAAAAAAGTAGAAGTACCTACTTCAAGCAACAAATCTTCAGAAAACTGTTTTATCTGGGCTACAAAGCTTTGCTTACATTTGTCTAACGTGGTAATGATTTTCAGGTGAAAAGTGCCTTATTGCTCCTTTAAGAAACATAACCTTTAGCAAGCAAGCCTGAGGGAGGCTAGGGAGTGAAGAAGTTTCTAGCAGCTATCAGCAAACGGACATATAGCGGACTTGCCATCCCATGTAATTTTAGCCAAATTATGAGTTTTTACTCAAAGAAACCAATGAGCAAAATGATCATATCCTATCAAATTTTGCTATTGTTGTTGCTGGAAAGTTGGGTTATGCTGTGATCATTACAGCGAGCTGTCTGCACGCTGCCTTGAGCCAAGTCTATGCCCTGCTGTGGAACAGACTATGGAGGCCTATGAAAAGAGGATTCAAGTCTTCCCATTGCTGATTAGGGTCTTTGATGTATCACATTTGTTTTCAAAAAGGAAAAGACTACAAAAACTGCACTTTCTATGTTTATAACTAAAATGCAAAAGAATCTGACAGTAAGCCATTGGTTACAAAAATAATCCAAGTGCGTCTGCAAGAACTATTGTTATAGTTATATGCACACATACACATACATTTTTTTAATATATATATATACACATATATATGTATTTTCAAACCAGAACATGACTGGCTTACCACTGCAGGACATAAAACTTAGTTTTGTGTTTACACTGTACCTCTGATTGGAACTTGGATAGAGCTACTGTTGCTAGTTGGAATAAAATGTACACTGTAATATTGTTGACATTACTCATGTTGGACAGACTGTAATGTAAATACACTTTTTGCTACAGCTAGAAATATGTTTTTGATAGATTCTCAGATTTTAAATTGATTGTAACTCAGAGCAGCTCTCTGCCAAAATGTTGATACTTCACAAGCATATGAATGAAAAATAGATGACAATGGATCAAATCTGGATCTGAATAACTTGACCTAGTGGTTTATGGTATTGTAATTTCTCTTCAACCTCTCCTACAATTTTCATACAAAGGAAAATATCTCAGGCCGTGCTGAGGGGATTAGAATTAGTCATGGTATCAACATGTTATGATTTTAAAAGATTTGCAGGCAATCAGCTATTCATAAACCACATTTTACATTTTTAGGTCATAATGTAATTATGAGGTATACAATACTTAATATATTGACTGGGTTGATTGAACAGAGTGAATCAAAATTACTGGATAAAGGATGGCAGAGAACAAGATACAAAGTAAATATTAAGCCCTAGAGTTTTTCAACCCCAAAAGTCAACCATTTTCAAAGTAAACACAAACTTCCGTCTCATCTCCCCACAGTACACTTAAAGATAGGAAGTGTCTTATTGCCCGTAAGTGCCCCTCAGATTCCATTTTGCCTAGAGAAGCTTCTCTGGTTTTGTCTACAAAGTTGTATCATGAGGCTCTGATCCACTTTGTTATTTCTCGTTACCAGTATTTGGTTCCACTGGTAGACTCAGTTATCTGATAATGAATAGCTCTCCTAGCTCTCCTAGATGCTTAATAGCTTTCAGTGAGAATAAAACAAACACAATATCCTCATACTACTACTGACCACCTAAGAAACCTCCAAAAAAGGTAACATAATTCAGTCTCATACAAGTGAATTTCGTTACCTCCTCTTCAGTTTCCTTCATCAACGTCTGCTTGGTTGACCTTCTACACATCACCAGAAATTTCAAAGTAATGTGCAAAGCAAAATGAAAATTGAATTATGCACATGAAATTTTAGCTAACATGATTTTCTTTTCCTCCTTCTCTTCTTTTGAAGTCCCCTTCTTATTTCTGGATCAGTGAGCATACGGTTCCTGATACATCATCACAGATGGCTGGCATGAAGCTTTACAGTACTTGCAACATCCCACTCTGGGATCGCTTCACTGTAAAAATAAGTTTTGTTCTGTGTTTGTAGAGTGACCAGATTTCTGGCCCATAACTGGAGCTTCTATGCACCACTGCAATACAAATAACAAGCACAATCATAACAATAAAGAAAAATAACTGTTTTAAAAGGTAGTTAAGTCTTATTTCTACTCTAGTGTCCCCAGTTAGTCAAGCTGGTGACACCATCTAGAACTGCCATTTGTTTCCAGTTTTGGAGCTTCCGAGCTCCTCCTCATTACTCCTTGTACATCACTGAAAAGAGCAGGAAGAGTACTGGGTGGTTTCTATGGCTATACAAGTGAATACACCACTAAAGAATTTAGCTTCACCCTAAGGCCCTCTGCCTTAATCTTTGATGTTGTTTCATCTGCTTATCCAATGTCTCTTACCTAGTAATTTATGAAAATAAATACATAAATAAAAAGTATTCCACTACGGAATCAATAAAATAAGCAAGAAAAAAAAATCATGTTGCCTCACCCCCATTTTAATTCATGAAGAGTGTTTACATAATTCCATCTTCAAAGTCAGATATTTGCAAAATTCAGCAGCTATCACCTACCTCTGAAATGCAAAATCACACACAGAACCCTTTCAGCTAGCTACCATATGATCCGAAAAGCATGTCTCAGTAGCACATCCTGGGATATCTACCAGTTTCCAGCACGGGTTGCTATCAGTACTTGCAAAAAGAGAGTTCAATTCATCATTGTGGGTCCCTTCCAACTTGAGCTATTCTATAATTCTGTGAAGAGAAAACCTGGTCCTCAGACAATTTTGGTTTAAATGAGTCTTTGCCCTTTCCTGATGGCAACCTACAAGCCCCCAAAGGATGGACAGATAGAGGGTGGTTGTTGCCACAGTGTGGCAGAATGGGAGTCATATCTTTGGACACTCATTTTTGGTACACACCCATCCTCATTTACCTGCTCCCTCAAACCTCCCAGCTAGGCAGCAAAGCACACCTACACATGTGAGAAAAAAATAACAGAACTTGAGCACCATAGAAATAAAGGATCTACACTTATTTAACTTTGAAAACACATAAAAACCTGAAAATCAGGGAGAAAAAGGTATATTCAAGGCATAGAAAGTGGCTGAGGTAGGCAAGGGGTAAAAAAAGAGATGCAATAAATCTTTTTTTTCCTTCTTTTGCCACTCTATTTTAAAGAAAATATTATATTCAAGACCATTTTCTTCCAGATCTAGCAGTGATACCTAACTAATTATACATGTAATTTTTATCACAGCTCTAACCAAAAAACCTCAGTGTACACAAAACACTTTGCCAATCCCACTTCTTTCCTGCCCATGCAGTTCCAGTTTTCCGCTATGAACCTCAGGTCCAATTGATTTATTCCTATTTTGGTAAAGGCAGAATAACAGTTGGCTTGACTAACTTCTAGAAAACAGATCCAATCTAACTCTGATTTTTCTGCATGGCCCAACCATGACTGTGAAAACTGTGCATGGTATCATTGCCATGCTTAAGGCCTTTCAACAAAAAAACAGATATAATGCTACAATGAATCTGTATTTTAATGTAAAGAGAAATGAGGCACATTCTTAACAATTAGCAAGGATGGTGCTGAGAGAGATCACTACTAAAAAGTTTCTTCATTTAACAAAAGCTAGAAGCAGATGCAACAGCCTCTTCAAAAGGAAATGCTTAAATTTTCCAATAACCTTTTTTTAAAATTTGTATTAGGCTGACCATTTTTTATTTCGTGGGACAGAATAAATTGAAAAGTACCACTTCATCTTGTCATATATGAGGTTCTGCTGCATCAGTTCATTCTAAAGTGAAATAAATCAAACACAATTCAAGGCTACCATATTTGACACTAATTGCTCAATTGATACAAATAATATTTGTAAGTGAATCACGTGGATTTTGTGCTACCTGTTGATGCCATAGAAGGAAGCCTGTTTCAAACCAGTTCCCCAAAAGAAAATACATACACTTGCCAGGAAAACCTTGGGAAGATGTAACCAGGCACACAAATGATATATACAACGATTTGCAAAAATTTATGCTGCTTTTTCTCTGCTAGCTGCCACTGAAATGGCACTCAGAACAATCGTTTGTTTATTTATTTATTTATTTAATGCAAATTAAACCCTATTGGCCTGCTTTTCATAACTGCTTGGTTTCCAAAACCTCACTGAAATCAGTGGAAGCTGCCTGTAATTCAGTTAGTGTAAGTGTTGGTGCCATATGTAGAACAGTTCTGTGGACCTATCAATTGCTCAAATGCATGTATTTCACTTTATACTTCATTGTTTTTCCAGTAATCAAACACCACTGTCACCAACTAATGCAGCATCTGAGGTAAGTTTCTCACATAACTTAACCACTGATTTTATGATAAGTTGCTAAAAACATGGTTTGTTAGAACATCAAAGAACATCTCTTCAGTTTACATAAGGAATATCTAATAAACTTAACATGCAAGTGAAATATTTTTCTACCAAAACAGCACAACACAGCACTCCCCACAAATAGTGAGCAGCATTTATAATGAACTTTGCAGTGCCTTAAGAAAGCAATGTCTGGAGGGTATTTGTACTTAATGAGGCAGGGGACAATGGGTTAAAAGAGTACAATTCCCATCCTAGGAAAGAAAGAAAAAAAAAATCAACCAACAATTAACTGTCGAGCATGTAGCTCTTTTACACAGAAGTCTGGGCAACTTCCTTCAGAGTTCTGTTACCAGAATTGACAAACAAAGGGACCCTAACAAATATAGAAAGAAATCTTGTTCCATAATCACAATATTTCTGCTACGACATGAACCTCACAGAACAGTTTTACAAAACAAAGTAAATTGATTTAAATGTGCATTTATCTTCAACACACAGAATGGGCTCCATTTGCATCTCTGAACATTTTTCAGCCTAATATATGATTTCAGAAGGATGGGACGGCTTGTTTATTCCTGCGAGAGAAAACAGGGTCCTTAAAATAATATTTTATAAATATTACAGAAACTTGAACAGTTTGCATTTCACTGCAGCTAGCAGACTAACTTTTAAATTCATGTAGTACAGCCACCCTCGCCTCCCATTCTCAGGGTTTACTTTTACACTTAGGCTGCTAAGTTTTAACAATGTCTGCAGCACTATTTGTTCTCTCTGTAGTTCTTAATTTTGTTCTTTCCCACTGCTCCTCCACTTTGTCATAGTTTAACCCAACTATTTAACTAATCTAAAACAAACACACACAGAGAGTGTTCCTTAGAAATATCTCTTGGTGTATATTAGCCCAAAGAAACTTGTCTAGGGGACACAAAGCTTTTATTTATTCATTTTCTAGTGACATTACTGAAGAATTGTTTCTTCACAGCTTCCAGCAGGATATAAACAAATGTAGTTGATGCATGATAGGGATTACGCAGAAGGAAAGTGACAGTCTAGAAGGCCAGAACATAAATTGCAGGGGTTGCAAAAGACTTAAAAAATAAAAAGTCCTCCTTTCAAAAGGATGGGGAGGGAGCTCCAGTGTCTCAGATACAGCAGAAACAACTAAATTTGCAAATCTTCATTTTGTTTTCTACAGCTACATAGCAGCCAAACTACATGCCATATACGTACTGAAAAAACCTTTCAAATATATTCAAGGTGAGGCATGACCTGTGCTCAGCCACTAAAGCACTCTGAGGAGAAAATATTTAATATGCTTTTCACTTAGAAATACTGATAATATTTTCACTTTCCAAACCTAAACTTTTCAAATTCACTGGCCTGCACTTCAGCACATACAGGCATATAAAGACCCCTCAACCTGACATGCACCAATTTTCCATCTTACCTGGAACCTCAGCTGCAATAAAAAGAGCTCAGCACTTCCAGGACCCAGGCGGTGTTCAGCCAGTCTCCTTACAGGGCTCAGGCGTTCACTTTCTGACTCCTGCTCCCACCCGCTTTCTTAACAGCTTCTCAGCACTCCGAAGAATGCTCTGATACGAACCTGAGTTTGCCGATAACCACAGAATCGATTTGTTTCTTTCAGGCACGATGAAGCACTAGTACAAACTTACAGTTATGAATTTAAATATGTTTTGGGTCAAAGTCATATATATATGACTGTTTGCTATTGCAAGTTTTCTCTTAGTATTTCTATACTAAAATAAAGTTACTTCACCTACAGGGTATGCAATGAGAAGGAAAAGCCTTGAATGGTTGGGTTTATACACTACACAGACTGATGATCCTTACACTATCTTTCCTATGGCCAAATACAATTTTGCACCACCTGCTTACCATTGCAGCCTGTTTGGGCACCGTAAGACAAGACAAAAGAATTGACTTATACAAAAGACATCTAATTTGAGTGGTGAAAATAGTTTTAAATTAAGGAAAAAAAAAGAAATTAAAAAGGGCTATTTTCTGATGACTATTTTGGCACACCACCTCCTTCAAGGGAAGGGAAAAAAACTAGTCAGGGATGTCAGCCCTACCTCTACTAATAATTAAAGGTATCCACTGGAAATTAAAAGTACTCTGTCTTTAGATATTGAAGCATCTTCAATTCCAAATAGGAATTGAGCAAAGAAAACTGCAAGTCCACAAACAGGCAATTGGATGATGGAACAAAAGTTAGCTCAGTTTTAGAAGCTTGACCATAACATTTTCTCAGAAAGGCAGAAGAAATACACAGACATTTACCCATGCTCTCTTCTGGTCACATGAAGACACCCCAACAATATTTTGCTGGTAGCTGGCAGAATTTAAAGCAGCTGTCCAGCTGCATCACTGTGAGCAGTTTACACGCTCTACGGGAACAGTGGTATATATGCTGTCGATAGCTAAAGCACAGGCAGTGACCTCTGGCTGTGTGTCCTACCTGCAGCTAGAGACTTGCAGTATTATTCCAGGTGCCAAAAGAAGTGGCTGGGCTAAATCTGTAACTTCTTGAAACTTCTTTACTTTGGAGATGCCCACGACCACCACTTTCCACTGTTTCTGCTTACTAGGTCACTAGTTAGCAAAAGTCAGATTGTGTCTGTCTGTTAAGGTTAGAAGCAAGTGGTCTGCACCTGGCAGCTGTTCAAAAGAGTTTGACTTTGTACAGCCATTTTCTCTGCAATTTTGTGAAGGCTGATAATTCTTTATGTAAGCAATGTCCCATCAAAAGGAAATTGAAACATTTTACCCAACATATCTCTTTTTTTCAACCAGTTCAAGATTATCTGTTTCCCTATTTCCTTGAAATCCTGTGCAGTGTAATTTCTTCGTTTTATAAAACAGTCAATGCACAGATATGAAAATCTCGTGCCAATAAATGTCCCTTCTCCCTTTGACAAAATAAAACTATCTCTCAGTATAGGGGGCCCAACTACTGATTCATGAATATCTCTGTGTTGGTCCAGTTCCAAAGTTAGAAGCCTAGTAGGTATGAAATAACAGACAAACTGTGCTAACATTTGTAGGTAAGAGCTCTGTTTACAAGACAGGCTGTTTTGAAACTGCACAGCAAGCTTCACAAATCCTGCATCAAAGCATCCCTTGCTTTATCCATCATCATCAGGTGTGATCTTAAGCAAAACTTTATCAAAGTAACATACCACTTTCCTGCATGCTGATTTAACAAAACTCACTCTCTGAATGTTGTTCTACATGATGTCATCACACTGTAACTCACATCATTTACAGTATCTGTTTCACTTCTATTCACAAGCTAATATAACTCATTTCTTTTTTTTTTTTAACTGAGCACAGGCTGCTAGACACATGTGCACAGCAAATGGAATCTGAACTTAGCTTAACAGCCTCATTTATTCCTGATGGTTTAAATTATTTCATCACAATTAATGACACCCCCTCAGCTTCCTGTGCAGCGCTGCCAGATGTTCAGAGACCACAAAGCCACTCTCTTCTTTGACGGCTAGTGACAAGTCGTCCTCTGAAGGACGTTCCCTCAGTGCACAGGTCGGATGACACCTCCATTGCTTAGCACCTCTCTACCTCCCTGAGTAACCATGGTGAGAGAAGAAGGAAGACATGAGAAACCAGCCAGTGCATTAGTAAGGACAAATTAAGTGAAGCATTTTGAACTTGAAGGATCTCATCTCCTCCTACTGGAGTTTCAAGCCTGATTGTTTTAAGAAAAAGACAGACAATTGTTTGTCTTGACCTTCAATGTGTTAAGTTTTTTATGTTTCTTTGAAAAATAACATCCTGTTTTTTAAAGGGGGGGGGGGGCATGGGCAATAAACTTTCCTACAACATTATTTCACTATCCCATCATCTTCAAAAGCAGAATACAAAACCCCCTGAATCTTAGAAAACTTTCACTCACATTCAGCTTGGGTTTTTTTTATTTTATTTTGCTCTGTGAGCAGAAGCAGAAGATTTTTCCCTCACAAGATTCAGGTATTTTTCTCTACAGAAGAAACCTAGATACCTTATATGGGAAAAAAAAAAAAGGGTATGGCTCCATCTCTTAAAAGGCATGGGCAGAAAGGGTAACAACTGTGCAACTACAATCTTGGAATAATAAAACAGCAAGTGTCTTGCATTTTTAAGATTAAAAACCCAAACATCTCTGTTCCTGAAATTCCATCCACTATTTCAAGCACATATGGCAGACATTCTATCGACTTTTTTTTTTTTAATTAAAAAAAATGCTGATCTGTGTCAGGGACCGAAGGGCTGCTCAGTTTGCCAAAAGCGTAGTATTAAAACAGAAAGGCCACCTGTGTTAGCCCACCCGATAGGAAGGTCAGGAGCTGGAAAGTCTGTCTGTCTGTCTCTCTCTCTCTCTCCCCTTTTTATTTTTTTTCCTTTTTGTTAAACATACTTAAAGACAGACTTGGAAGGGAAAAATATCCCCCATCAATACAAACTCTAGATAGCAGTGCCAGAAAAGCTTTGTACATGAGTCTGCTTATGTGTGTGGCCACTGCAGAATTATTTCTGTTAAGATAAAAATTAGTTCTTCACTTAGGTTATTAAAAGTTACTTTGAAGCAAAGCCTCCTCAGAATTTTCCTAAAAATCCAGTAGTGAGACTGGAGGGAAGCAAGAAGTAACAATCTGTCACAGGCTTTTTTTTTCACATCTATTTTTAAAAAAATTATTTAAAAAACTTTCACAGAACAGAGGTCATCACTGATGTTCATTTAGTTGCTCATTACAATCTCTTTAGCAGACGATCCTGTAAAATGTTATGCTTTGTTTTCAGCATCAGGAGGAGGAGAGATTCACATAATGTGACAACGCAGGAACTCCTGAGCAGTCTCAAACTTACACTACCTTTTCAATATACACATGCATATATATGTGTGTATAAGTTTGTATATGAAATACATACCAACAAATAAACCAAACTTACCTAGATACATACAAATAAAAAAGCACAGCTTACTCTGAAATGCACTGAGATTTATGGAGAGTCACACGGACTTCATTCTGTTGTCTTTGAATGTTTTATTGGGGGGAGTGGAGGAGCTGAATAAACTTTAAACTCTCATGTAGGGATGTATTGCCTGTATGTCCCTGGCAGATGTGGAAAGGAGATGAAATGGGCAAGGGAGAATCGAATATCCCATCACTGCAGGTTTGCGAAGGGGAAAGAGCACTGCAAAGATCTCACATCTGGCAATCATTTGTCAATAGCTGGAAAGAGAACGGCAGGAAACTTTCTGGCTCTTGTGGAAGATGAAAAGACAAAAAACATGTGTCACACATGCACAGTGCTGGTACAATGACTACTACATTTATCCCCCCTCCCCTTTTTTAATTTAATGATCTTCAGATATACTTTACTCCGTGGTCAAAATCATGCAGTCACTTGACTTGTTAAAGCTGCAATGTATGTACATTTTTCAAACAAACCTCAGGGCTGATGTTAAGAAAATCAAAATCATTCAAGCATAGTCTGCCTGGTACTTTGGGTAGGAATCCTTGTGGTTTAGTCAATAAACAGAATCTAAATGAAAGACACCACAGTAACTAGACAGTAATGTTTTCAACAGTTCTTAACTCAAAAAAAGGAGAAAGAGAGAAACAGAGGCTGACCAAGTGGCCAGATACAATGCTACCAAGTCCACAGAGATCACTCTATGGCATACAGCATCTGCATCTGAGCACAAGGTCACTTGCTGTTTCTAAAAGAGAAAGTATTTTTTTTTTAGGGCTATTTTTTACGGTTCTTCCATAGTTACGGATTTGGGTTTGGTTTTGTTTGGGGTTCCCCCGCCCCAAACAAATTTTTTTCCAGAGGGACTCTATTTACCCTGCAGAAATACCTCCTAAATAAAAAATATAAGAATCACTTTGTCCTTTCTGAGCCACAATGCCGTATTTTACTCTCTACTTCACAAGTATCACATTGTACAGCATTGTGAATACTCCTAGGGAAAGAGTCATTACAACCTACAAAAATTGAATAGGTTTGTGTTCACTGGTAGAACTGATTACCCTTCACAGGTAGTTTTCAAATCATTCTTCTGCTGTTTGCAAGCAGAAGCTGCTGTAGCAGGAGCACATCCCGTCCCTGTGACTCTGCAAGTAAATGCTGCAGGTTGTTTAATCTGGCAAAATCACACTAGCCTGTCAAATCGTAACAGGAACAATATCTCCCCCAAACAAGTCTGATCATGGTTAATTACAATGCAGACCAGAGAGCAGCCACAATTATTCATTATTACAGGAAGCACCTTATTTAAATTTTATGGAAATTTGCACTTGCAATCCAGTATGCCTGGGAAAAAAAAAAAGGGAAAAGAATACCACTCACACAAGGAAGGACCTCAGACATCTGAAACATCGCGTATGAACTGGGAGTGAAATGTTGCCTGGATGATTTACATCAAGACGTCGCAACAGTGGTATTTACTGAGTCCAACCAGCATGCAAATTTGTTTTCAAGTAACTCGTTTTAGTTTAATCATAGAAGTCGTAAACACCAGCAAAATGCCATGGAGTGTTTCTGGAAAAGAAAACCAAACCTAGCGCTATAGAGATATAGATGGACAGACAGATGGACAGACATATAGGTATGTGCAATAGTTGCACCCATCCTTTACATTAAGGACAACTGTTCTCCTTGATATGCTCCACAGTGCAATAAAGTTTCAGGTTCCAAACATGCAGACAGGGAGAAAGGAGGGGCAGGGAGGTGGGGCTGCTTTAAGGTAGCCCGTCAGTACCGGCATATCAATAAGAGCATGTTATTAAGTCTCATCAGCATGAGCAAGTATAGCAGGGTGACAGGGAAGAAAATGCTTCTACACATATGAGTGTGGGTAGGGAAACACACTGTTTACTGTGCACCGGGGCACAGCATTTTTTGGCTTTTTTTTGCATTCCATGTGTGTAACTGAAATAATTCTGCTGATTTAGCTTTCGTTCAATTTCCCTCTAACAATTAGCTATATATCAGATGCTGGCTTTACCCACCCCATTTATGCTTTGAGCTATCTCACTCTCACTACAGTTGAGAGTATAGGCTTCAGAGCATAAATTTACATGAATCATTATTCTTGGTAATATGGGCAGCTTCAGAAACAGGTTTAACTTTGCTCTAATACGTCAGGATCACAAAAGATCATAAAAGATAACCTTAGGGATGAGTTAGCTAGCTAGAAAATGGTTTCCAAAAACAGCCAGAAAGGCAACTTCACCTGAGATCATTCCACAGATTCAGTTTATAGCAGAGCCCAACAAACATTTGTGACACTGGCAATGGACAGCTGGGATGAATGAGCAAGGGTGTTAAATCATACAGGGGCTAGGATGGAGAAAGAGTGGCTTTCCTATCAGAGAAACTGAATTCTGAGAAAATTCAGAGCGAAAGGGAAAAAAGCTTTAGAAATAATACAGTACACTGAAAAGTTCATCAGGAGCATATGGACCTAGAAATGTAATAAACATTTTCAGCTGTTGGATCCCCCTAACTAGCTGTCCATAAAGCCACATATAACAGTAAGAGATGAGTAACAGTGACAATATTCAACACTTAGAAAAAGCTTTCCATCTTCAAAACACTGCCTAAACATTAACAAACCACTGTTCTACCAGATATATACTGAAAAGACAGCAGGGCTACTGTTTAAGCTGGAAGTGAACTTTCATAACTGTTGCAAGCTTGCCATTCTGCTTACACTTCAGGATTATGCTTGTTTTTATACGTTAATAAAACATTATATACACACACATAGACATACTGAGATTTACACACACTTCTCACCCGGCTCACTGCTCTGCTGTGTAGTATTTAAGAATTTAGAAACACCAACCCATTGGCCACCATGGCATCATCTCCAAGCTCTCCTTAGCCACCATGTAAAAAAAATAAGGCCTGGATTACACTCTCGAAGTATACATACATATATATGTATATACATATAGACTCTTTATGACCTGCCTCAGGTCCATTATGAACAACCTCTCTCTAGATTTCAGGTAACTAAATATGTGACCACCAGTTATTGTGGTAGGTGGCTGTTGGGTTTTTTCCTTTTGTTTGCTTTTTTGTGTTTGGTTTTTTTACAAAAATGTCAAATAGAAAGTGAAAAGAGAGAGTTGGACAAAACCTAGCGTTTAGAAACTGACAGTGTCTGGATCAAGGGAAATGTTCATACCTCTTTCAATGCTGGAAGCACCTTGTTATTTTTAGTGAAAGCAATGGCGGTTTCCAGCAGTTGCAGACCCAACTCAATGTTCACTAGGCAACATCAAGACACACGCAGAGAAAATAAGGTTCTAGACCAGTGCTCTCCCTTCTAACCCAGTCAGCACTACTAGCTCTAATTCTGAGAGAACCTTCTAAGCAAATCCTCTCTATTGAGTGAAACAACAAAACATATAGGTTCCACCAAAATTCAAATTATGTGCATCTCAAATCCATACTTTCCCTATTATCATCTCGAGTCATCTTTTAACATTATTGTTGGAGTTCGCTACACTGCAGGCTGTGATGCAGTGATAGTAGAGCTAATATGCAAATGAACTCGGGCAATGGAAACATCTTGAATAACTCTGGAGCAGTGAGTTCTGCCTCCCAATGGCAGAATTATCTTATTTTGCTCTTGAGAAAAGCAGCCCACACAGAGTTTGTGAACCTGCAGCTGGGCTGCTTTTGGCATGCAAGCTAATTTGAATTGCTCCACTACAAGGCACACTACTACACAGACAAACTGAAACACCTTGCATTGTTCAAGCTGTTTTCAAATAAAAAAAACTCCAGTGACCAAGCGCTCCTAGTTGCTGAAACAAAACTGAAGGCTGTCTCCATTTTTCCATGGTTGACCTGTCCTAATTCTGAGCATAAAACTACACAGGAAACAAGCTATATACACAAAGCTGGTATGTTGCATGCTTTTTCACCTCACAAATCAATGCCATGTGGACCTGTTCTTCACTATACGCTCCGGCTAGACATTACTGTGCAGGTAGGTATGCTTCTACCATAAAAGCAGTGCCAAACAAAAGATGGCTACTAACTAAAGTGCAGCTTGAACGTCAAATTAATATTCCTTATCTATAGACCATTTTGTTCACACTCTTTTTTTATCTCTTAAATGCTTCAACTTTGTAAGTACATTTCCTATTAATGTAGCATGAAACTTGTAGTATAAGGGATTTCTCACCTATTGCCTGGATCATGTCACTCCCCTCTTTGATGTGGAAGGTAAAGGGAGCTGATTCAAGTCCAGGCTCTTCATCCTAAACTTCAAGGGTCTGAACAACTCTGCTTCTGGCTACATTTCTGTTCCCCATCATATTCCTTTCATTTTGCTCCCTGAAGCCCATAGCCTTCCTCCTCCCTTGTCTATTTAGTCAGTTCTTGTCTTCAGACTTTCTTCCACATCCTTTTTCAAACCTGGGCAGTTGCTCTCACTGCATTCCATTTGTTCTTTAAAACAACTGATTTCTTCTATGAAGCACAAAAATCTTAAGCCACCTAGGGAAAGTTGTCTCTATTCTACCATTAAATGTCAATCGCAATGCTCAGAGAGACAGTCATCCTAGGGCCACTGTGAGTATTTCACAACTGGATCACTCTGAACATCTGTTTAGATTATGAGTGTTTACAGGAGGGGCCCATCTAATATTGCTTGTTCGTTTAGTGCTAAGTATACTACTACCCTTAAATAAAACACACATTTAATGTCATCATTAACAGTCTAAAACCTCTTCCTACAAACAAATCTTCCTGTCATTGGCCACTAATATACATACATACTTTTTTTTTTTACAAGAATTTAAATTATTTTAAATGTAAAGAATGTCTTCGTAGAATAACATTTATGCTGAGGCATTCTCAAAAACTAGTGAAACAGGATGTTTAGGATATTCAACAGATTTAGAATCAAATCTATGAGCAAGATATAACAACCTTCTACCCTCACCAGCAGGATTATTGAGCAGAAGCCACAAGAGAAAAAAAGGGATGATCTGACAAAATTTTAGTCCCATATGGAAGGAAAAACATAAAGTACCACAGATAGATTGGGAAGCCCTTACTATGGAAAACAAATTGGGAACAGACTTTTGTTGAGACATTATGCCTTAAAAAAAAATCCTGAAGGCAAGAAACCCTTTTCATGCACTGCCATTGTTTGTCAAATGTCAACTGTGCAAGGCACCTGTCGTGTCCAAAGAACTAAGAAGTCTGGAAGACAAATACCAAAAGACAATTTACAGCGTGAAACTGAAGGGAGAATTTCTTCAGGCAACTAACTTTTTTTTTTTGAGCTCATAGGCCTAGAAAAATGTGTGTGTCTTTAGGAAGGCACCAGGAGAAGGATAACGTCTCAACCAGATTAGGAGATTTTCTGTGGCAGAGACGTGGACACTAAGACTACACAGAGATGGCAATGGAGGAAGGACATAAAGGCATTCCAGAGCTATCACAATGAAATGAAAGCAGAAACACAATTTGATAAGAAGGCTAAAACATAGTACTAGGTCCTATCTGAATGTTTATGCTTTCCCTATGTAAACCATTAGTTTACATTGAACTCTTACCCTCTGAGGGACTAAAAAGCAGTAGTGACCCGATACACAATTGCAATATATACTGCACAGAAGCGGTACAAGTCAGCTTCCTTTCTGATGGACCAAGGGTTCTATGGCACAAAGACTGCATGTTCAAACCCCTGGTCTCTCCAGCATTTATTCCAATTCACAGTTCTAACAAAAATCCATTTCACAATGCCATTAAATGGATAGAGAACCCATGCTTCACATCCAAGTCCTTTCATTTCAGGCAGTGTAGCAATCGAAATCCAAGAACGCATCCAAAGAATGGACAGTCGCAGTGTTTGAATCATTATGTGGTACGTCTCCATCAAGTGCAACGCGGCAACCACAACTGACCTCGTTAATCTAGCTCAGGTATTCACGTTCCAGAAAACTACTGCACAGGCAAAATTCGGTGTTTGAAATGAAGCATTCACTTAAAATTTCCTCACAGAATATATATAAAAAATATATTTTCCAAGACTCCAGAAACAGACCTATTAGATCTACCATTAACTCTAAAAACTAAAGCTGGTTTTTGGATTGTTTTGGGAGGGGTTTTGGATTTGTTTTTTTTGTTGGTTGTTTTGTTTTGTTTTGTTTTCCTAAATGACTGCCAGGCTTTTATATGGGGTTGCTATTTTTCTTATCTAATCAACTACCACAATCTCAGTCACAGGTTATGTTCTCTTCATAACGAGACCATTGTGTGTTTTAGTATAATCACTGGCTGCTGTACTTGGGCATTGCATGGGTACTTTGATCTGTGACATGACACAGGTTTATTCCTGTGTCTTAAAGCTTCAAATACCTTAGTCACTGTAATGCACACTTACTTACACAGCCACTGTCTAGCCCAGCACACTCTGAACTACAAGGGACCAAAACACTGCAGCCAAGAACAGTCACTTTCTCCAGGACTAATATTGTACCATTGTTCTCAATTTCCTATTTAGACCTGTATCTAATTCGAAATTACCATCCTATTTTTCAAATTTCTTCATGGAGACAAAAAGTCTTAATGAAGTAGCTTCACATCTGAATTTCCAGTGGATCTGAATGCATTTCAGTGATCCATTTTGACAATGTGTTTTAACACCCTGCAGCTAACAAATAACATGGTCTCAGTCTTCACTTCTCTTGTGGGTCCTTTTTCTTTCCACTTGGGCTGTTCCATATACGTGGGACTTTCTCCATTACCCTTTTTCAAGCCATTAAGTCATCTTTGTTCAGCTCTCCCCTTTTACTTTCCTATTCAGTGTGGCCAGCTCAATCCTAGTGACTTTTCATTTTCCATTACTGCATCTTTCTGGTCTTCTTTAACTAAAGTATCCTACATAACTGGCTCGCATGTCCCTGCATTTATATTCCAGCTTTTCTTGCTCCTCTGCTTCGCGGATTCTCATGGTGCTTAAGAGCATGGACAACATCTTAAGAGACGAAACACTGTGTGGACCACTTCTCCTCTCATTTATGCTCATGTGGAGCACCTCCCCTTCACCTTACATCCCACTGTGGGATGTTAAGTAACATGTGGGATGTTACTTAACATCCCACAGTGATTGTATACATGGAAAAGTACCATCGGGGAAATGTTCATGCAATTCAGCAGCAGAAAGCAAAGAAGAAAACCAGCACCACACAACTAGTCAGACCTCCATAAGCTACCAGCAAGTGCTCCATAGACCATGAAAAATGAATGACTGCGTGAGCTGTTCTTCATCCCACTGCTTTTCTACTCAGGATCATCACTGTAATTGTTCAAAACAATAGGCATAGCAATATAGCACAAAGTAATTTCTGGATCTGTTCTGCACCTTAGCTCTCCAGACTCCCTGGGATCCCTCCACTCCTAATCATCATATGCAATGGTCCACTGTATTAAGCTTCAAGCTAGAACTGAATTTTCCAAAATGACCCTTGATATCTGCAGAACTCCAGGGTAGCAGATGTAAATTTTGCATCAGTGTTAGATATATTAAAAGTTGAGGAGTTTCTTGATTTTAAACTATAAAAACTAGCAATACAACCAGCATCATTTTTCAAGCACTAGGGAATGCAAGAAGGTGGAGACAGTACTCTGAATGTTAGCAAATAGATACCTGTACACAAAGAAGCTCCCTGAACAAATTTTAAGTCACACAAAAACATGTCAGAGAAAGTGTATCGCCCAGGAATTAAAAACTATTATCCAATAAGTTTAATACAGAACTGTATACTACAATCTGTTTTGTCATCTATATTCCCAAGTGGTAAAAATATTAAAACCAGGTTGAGAACAAGTATAATTAGCCAAGCATTTAGTGTCTTTCACTTCATGAATTCTAATATTATCCACGTTTGCGAACTTTGTTTGACTGATGGGAGAATAAATTGAATTAAACTCTGTTATTACTCCTGTTATTAGTTTTATTTAAAATAAAATTTGTACCTGACTTGCTTTTTTTATTTTTTTTCCCTTTGGTTCTTTTGATTCCTGTGCGTGTCGATGGCAGGCAGTGTATGAGGTTTCAAACACTTTGGACTCTGTATGTCATGCAAATTCATAGTTTGAGACTGTTTGATACTGTGCTGACTGCTACTAAAAATTTTGAAATAATGTTCCAGCTTTAATGATTGGATGACACTTGTCTGATACAAAGCTAAATTTCTTCCTGTCAAAAATGCAGAAATGAATGAAACGGGTCTTTAAAGTGTCCCTCTCTGATCCCCGGGGCATAGCAGTGCTGAGAGCACAGCTACTGTGCAGTATCTCTCTCAAAGGAATAACAGCTCTGTGTGAAGGAGCTATTTACAACTTGCTTTGTGTATCATCAGCAGAAACAAAAGATAGAACAACAAGCATAACGGCTTTTCCACATCTATCCCTCCTGACCTTTATCTCTCCCACCCACCCAGGATATAAGGGGAGGGGGGGAGCAGGGGCCACGGTCTTTTACGTCAATAGGGAGTTTTAAGGTAATACATATTCTAAGTTACAGGAAAAAGATCTGCCCACTCCTTCACTCCTTTTCTCCCCATACAGATATGGACATACATGTACATGCTGCCTTTCCATACCAAGTCTGTCCAGGGGCAATAAGGACCTGACCGTGGAAAAAATTAGGAGTGATGTTCTTCTGACCAGGAGTTGAAAAGATAGGCCAAAGGGAGAGAAGCAGTGACAAGAGGTAAAAGTGAAAGACACTTCAATGACTACTGCAACTAATGGAAAATGCCCAGAGCCATATGCCTCTTCTAAATAAGAATGAGACTCAGAGCGCCTTTTGAGGCCAGCGTCAGTGACATCAAGGAAAGGTTATGAGTAACGGAATTTGAACAGGTCACAGCGAAAACATGCAACAGACAGCGCACCGATTAGAAGACATGCCACCACTGTGGGAATGTCACTGTCACTGTGTTCTATAGTTAAAAAGGGCCTTGAAGGCTGCTGGAAAGCACCCCTGAGACTCCTGGGGAAGCACCAGCATGTTCTGCAGTCCCACAGATGGTGCCAGGAGTCTGGACACCAAGACTGAACCAAAAGTTCAGGAAAAGCGGGGAGGATAGTCTCCATTTCAATTCTTTTTCCTATTTCATAAAGGCAATTCCTGTCCCTTTCCTCCAGTAATTTTTATTCTTTACCTAAGGCGGGCTAGACTACAGGATGATGCTTTTGGTTTTTTTCCCTCATTGGAAGCTTCTGCTGTGGCCCATTGACACCGACAGAACCCTTGTCACGACAGACAGGCATGATTTCAGAAACACAGCGCAAATGCAAGGATGAATCAGCAGATGGTCCCCACAGTCCTGCAGCTAGCACAAAAAGATCCAGGAAGAGGATTTTTGAAGCAGAAGGCAAAGCTTGCAGCAGTTACTTCAGCTCTGACATTTAAGATATTACAGTCAGAGAAGGCACTGTGCAGATCAATGAACTCAGGTACAACTACCTGTGGGCCTCAAGGACTTTGGCAGAAATACCATTTCAGTCAGTAGCATAATGACACTTTGCATATCCATACACTAACTACTAAGAAGGAGAGATTTTGAATACAGTATACAATGTTTTCATCACTAACAGAACATTGCAACAGAAGATGCAGCCTCAAAGAAAAATCCCAAGAAACAAGGCATGGAGACAAAAATTTAATCTCGGACCAAGAGGCACGGCGGTAAGAAATGCGTTGTTAAAGGCTATACTTACAGCTGGTTCCAAATTTGCCACGATCATACATGTTGCTCTCATATAAAACGTTACAAACATGTTTTCTCACCAGCAATTTAAAGCACATTTTGAAAGAAAATTCAATAGATTATTAATTGTTTTCCTTCCTAGTGCAGCTTTCTAAGAAATGGGCAGTGCATCAGTAAAATCCTAATATTAAATTAACAAGTTATATGGGGCAGTGTATAATAATACAGTCTTTGGAGCAAGATCAATGAATCAAGGTGGTTTTCTTTGTAGGTGAGGCATGAATTTGGTTGCAGAGAAGGGAGGAGGAAAATAAAGTGAACATGATTTGCTTCATGAGAAATAAGAACACTGCCAATACACACCTCTGTTACTGAGTGTAGTCATTAATTTAAAAACTCTTCCATCGCTGTTGCATGACTTTTTCAAAGCCTTAGAAGAGAATTATTTTAATTTTGCAATTAGATTGCATCTAAATTCTTCATCACATTCTTGGTACAAGATTAATGGAACTTCCAGCAAAAGGATCAGGAGACTATATACTATTGGATGGATCAGAAATGCAGTAACATTCCCCGACAAACAGCACATCCAGCAGCTCTCTATTTTTTTGGAGGATGATGAAGAATCTTCACATTAGATGTAAGTTTGGATTTGTCTCCTCTTCCTAACTTTCTGTCATTCTGAGGCCTACACATAAACTGTGTTAAAGGTTGATGAAGTAGTGCTGAAGAAAAGTACTGGAACTGAAAGGGCCTAGTAATGTACACTTGTGATAGTATGATGTGGTGGCTCCCATGTTTGTATCAGTTAACTGAGCCCACCTCAGTCTGTGGCAAGCACCAGTTGGTTGGCAGTAGAGAGGAAGACTAGTTAAATAAATAAACTAAATATGAATACTTTAAGTCTCGTAACATGATATTTAGTCCCTTAGATAATGCTAGACATGTAAAAAGAGGAGTATGCATTACTCTGTGAATCAGCACAACTGTTGGCACGTGTTTTATTGTCCTTATCCCAGCTCATCCCAACACAAATAGCACTAACCAAGTGACAATGTTTATGCAGCACTTCTACTGTGAAAAATTATCTTACATGAGAGATCAAAACAAGAACTAGATGAATTTATTTCCTAACATTTTATCATCTTTCTTCAGTTTCCAAGCAAGGAGCAACCTCTTTGTTTGCTTCCCTCTCTTTGTTAAAGCAAGCCTACTCCCCAGAGAACCTTGTTTATTTGTTTTAAACATGTTTTTACAGGCCTGTTAATAAAACAGGGGTGGGGTGGGTGCAGGTAAAAAGTAGTGCCTGGAAGTGGTCTCAATACATTGTCAGCTGTGGTGCCAAGGAAGTTCAGGCTTGGTCCCCGCCCAGAAGATTTAGGGGTGTGTGTTTCTGTCTTCTACTTCGTATCCGAGTCTGACCAGATAGAGAAGCAGTCTCCTGAAAACATACTGCCCAAATGAAAGGGTATCACTAGGTCTGCCTATGGGCCCACACTGTCCTGTCAGATGTAGTTCTGAAAAGCCTTACTTAGGTTGAGATCATGAGCTTACTTAAAGATAGAAGAAAACAGACAGAAATAGTCCAAAAATAACTGAACTTAATAATTCACTAGCAAAGAGGCTACATTCTAAAGCAAATTTAGAAACAATTCTACAAGACAAGAAAAGACAATTCTGCAAAACTGTTATGGGATTTTTATAAGACTGAAAATATCTGATCCCTGATTTTTATTTTTATTTTCTGAAAGAATAAAGAACAAAAAGAGTGAAAAGAAATTAAAGCGTCATGTGCTTGCTGCAATTTACAGTTTATTTCTGAGCCTTACCACTGGCTGATTTTGCCACTGATTCTGCCACTGATTTTTGTGGGCACAGTCAGACAGTACATTCTCTTAAGTAATCAAGCTAACAAACTATTAACATCGCTACAAAGTCAACATGAAACAACAAATAATTTATGTACCTTTCTGTCAAAGTTTTCCTGTAGATACATGTACACATTGTTTCCCTGTTCCTCATTTTCCAGTCTTTCCTAATGCAGACTCCGTATATAAGCCAAGTACATAACTTTTAAGCACATGAAACACCACTCCATGCCTAAATGCTTTGCTTATTCATAGCCCAAATATCCAAATAATTTTTTTCAAATTTGGCCTTGAAAGAATGTGTTAACAAGAATTATTTACATAACAAGGTTCAAAGCTATGGGGTTTTTTTGAGCTACCTGCAACACAAAATGTTGCAATTCTTCAAAACTCTAAACCAGCTGCGAAGATTCTGACCAAAGTGTAAAAGAATACACTGAAAACCCACACAACAAACCCAACATCTTTAACAGAGGTCGAAGTATGAAAAAATCCATACGTAAAAGTGATGAGAAGTCACAGGTTTTTTAAATTTTTTTTCTTAATTTAGTATAGTACTGAATTTAAAGTAGTGCTCTCACTGCCATGTGAGAATAGATTGCATACAGACTAGACCTAAAGCCCTATGTAAAGAACTGTACAACTGATAATGTTCTGTTCTGTATCTTCAAGATTTTTTTCTTTTGATCAACTTTTCTTGATATGGTACGCACACCATGAACATGATAAAGACACAAATTCATCCTTAAGTGATATCTCAAGACCTATCAAGAAAGAATTCTCAAAATGACAGTTTAAACTTTCTAATTATTGCAAATAAATAATCTTTCTAGAGAAAATAAATACAGGTCATTACCTTTCGAGATCTGTCTTTATTAGGGTGGTTGCATCAAAATACTTGAATCCATCTAAAACTTGATCCAGTTATGGTAGTCCAAAATCCTAACGCAGACATATTGACTTGTAAACACGTTCTACCCCATGTTCACACAGAACTAGTTTTGACTTCAGGTACACAACTGAATTATCATTGTTTAAAAAAAAAGTTGCATATCAGCTTAACCCTGGTACTTAAATGCATGCGCATTTATCGTTCATTGTAACCCTGAGACAAAACATGGACAATTAAAGTTCTGTGAAAGAGGTTTTTGCTCACACATTTTTAGCTTACATTTGTTGTGGTAGGTGGATGGAGTTAATTACTGTAGCTCAGCCAACTTACAAAACCAGATCATATTCTGAGACATCATTCATTGAATTACTGGTTTAGTTCAACACAGTTATAACAAAATTAAACTGGTTTAAACAAGTCTACGTTAGAGCTTATAGTAGCATAATTAGATGAGTATATACATGCATGTGTATATATAGATGTCTACACAGATGTGTGTATAGATGTGCATATATAGATAAATGCATACATATGTCTGTATATGTATACCTATACACCTCAAAATAGTTTCTTTTTTATTTTTTTTGTGAAGACTCAACTACTAGAAGCATCAAAGTGTTGGTTTCTACTTTATATTTGCAAACCAAATACAAAAGCCTGAAGTCAGCATATTCCAAAGTATCAAAAAGCAAAAAGGTTCAGATTAAATGTATTATTTTTAATCTCTTCATCTTTACACCAGCCTCACTATTTTGTGAAATTCAAAACATGCTTAGCAATTAATGCTTAGCAGTCTCTGAAATTCCCAGCCAATGATGTGTAGTGCACATTATTCTCTTTCTAATATAACAGTAAAACCAAAATGGTTCTTTACCATTCTGTACCTTGAGATAAGTGTATGAAATGCTAGTTCCGATTTGAGTGGGAAAGTCAGAGTTAGTTATACTTCCACATTACTATGCATATAGATGAATTGTGTCTTCTGATCTTAAAATAATTTAAAAATTTTGTTTTATTTTGACATCAGGCTTGTAGCTAGCAATGTAAAAGACGACCTTCTGTCAGATTACTTCCTTTCAGAATGGTATGTGAAATCTATGTGCAGGGTATTTCCAAAGTTTTCTTCATCCCAGTTTTTAGGAAACATTTATAATTTACTGCAATTGACCTGGGAAATTATTTTTAAGAGTTACAAATAGTAGCACAAATAAATACTTACATACATTATATGAGCATATATCACTGGCCAGTTATCCGTGATAACTGTCATTTTTAAATTTTCGTTAGCAGATCATCCTAAGTAACTCTTAACAGTTTTTACTCAACACATTTTAAAAGCTAACACATGCTCGACGTGCATATTGTTTAGAATTTATGAAAGGTGTTAATGAGGTATTCTGAAATTTGAAGTAATGATTCCATTCATAAATCATTCTTTTCCTTTATGGCTGACTGCTTGTTGAGTTTATGACCCTCCATAAGCCTTGTCAATTTAACTGTTTAAAAACATCACCACCAAACCATCATAAATGGGAACTAATCAGATTAACATCTTGTTTATCTGACAAAATTATCTCTTTTTATGCAAGCAAAAGAAATAAAGCATACAGCCAAATGCAGATGTCCTAATAGTTCTTATGGAATAGATAACACAGGATATAGTTTATTATAGGCTGTTTGGGGATCTCTTTTCTTTCCTAGCATTACATTCTTTAAAGAAAAAATGTAATACATAACTGGATTTCCTTGCAGATGTGTGGATAAATGAGAAATTATAGTGTATGTATCTGCTTTATAATGTAAAAGATTTCAAACAAATCAAACATTCCTCTTTGCTGCTAAGGTATACTAAACTAATTTTTAACTGCAGAATTGAGAAAGAGTGAATTGTACGTATCAGTAAAAAAGTACATATGTAAACATATTCACACACGTACAGACAAGCTATGTACATACTTGCATAAGATGGAAGAAGTTCCTCTTCTCTTTATTTATGCAATTTTGTCTTATTTTAAGTACAGTAGACTTACTTTCTCTACTTTCCGTGCTAACCTGGTAGTGTTCAGCATCATTAATTTTTATGAACTTGCAGATACAAATCCTTGCATGTGATGTTTGATATTACTGATACCATATCGCTCAGAAATCAAACATATAATACATGGCCAGATGAGCCCTTGCAAGAAACCAAACCGTCCAGCAGTAAGAATGCTAACAACATGACCAACAATAAACTTAAGTTTATACATAAACTTTGAAGTGACATGGTTATTGCAAAAGACTGTTTGCAAGACTAAATCTGCTTTGTGATCTCTGTGATCATTTCTCACTTGCAAAACAAAAAACCTGTCACATCACACTTTAGTGTCATATATTCTGTAAACACAAATATCTGTGTTTATATGCATACAAAGCGTTTTTGCACCCAGACCTAGATGTTTAGATAAAGGTCTAACACATAAAGATCTAGAGCACATTGTCCCAGGAGGGACCAAATCAGTCTTCACTTACATCCTTGCTGCTTCTTTGACTCCGGCGACTTTACAGGAGTACATGCATGAAGAGTTAAGAGAGTTGGCTTGTGTGTGTACCTGTGTGAACAGCACACAAACTCCACGACAAACTTGTCCAAACACCAGTGCCTACCATTCTTTGTAAAAACAGTCTGATTTTTTAGAGATCCAGGCTACTCACAAATGTCACTTAGGTCCCAGTTAGACTTGCGTTTGCATATCCACACAGATTATTCTCACACTAATCACCACATGTATGTACAGATAATTATAGTAGAACATTTACTGTAATTTTACCCCACAAAGAGCTCTGAACTGAGGATTTCACAGTAATTTATGAAAAAATAAGTTAAAAAATCATGTATGGCACATGACTTCAATAGCCTGAGACGATACAAAAATGCGGAGAAACTGAAAAAATCCAGTATAACTCAAACCAAAGTTTCTTTCCAAGGACAGTATCTGCATGGCTGTTGTTCCAAACTCTCTGGTCTTGCTTTGCTAAACATTCCTGTTTAAACTTTGCTAGAAGTCATTAGTTACAGCTATTGCAAATTGGATGGATAAGTTTATTCCCTTAAAGAAATAAAATCTCGCAAATGCTCAGCACTGCTACGTTTCATTATTTTGTCCTTCTGCAGTCTAAAATTAAATCCTCCTGAGTCACGTCAACCGTTAATACAAAGAGATGTTTAAAAAATGTAAAAAGGAATGCGGGAGTAGTAATGGTAACATACAGTACCATGAGCTGCTTTGGCCTCCCAGTCAGTGGTGTACAGTTAACAGATCACTCCTGGCCTTCAGCAGACAGGGGGAAAAAGAAAAAAAAAAAACCAAAAAATCCAAAACCTTCCCCCCCCCTCCCCGGGGTTTCTGGGCTGGGGCGCAGAGAGGGAGGGGGCCGGGGGAGAGGCCTGGCAGTTTACGGGAGAAGGCAACGCAGCTCCCTCCCGGTGCATTCCTTCCCTCTATCTCCCAACCTCTTTGCGTGTGTCTTGTCATATTTTCTTCAGCTGCTAATTGTCTGGACTGTGAGATTTTAAACAGCCACAGCTTAGGAAAAGCGAAACCCGTCTAAGTGACTATCGCAGCCCGTCAGCTTCGCACTGCCGGGTAAAATTTTCCAGGGGAAGTGCTGTTCTGATAGTTCCCAAGTCTCTAAGTCACCCTCCCTCCCCCTTTCCCCACCACACACACTCCCCTTGAGGCCTGAATGCACTTGTGGCAATAAAACATTCATGCGACTTGGAATTTTAACACAATGCCATTTCCCTAGTTTAACCTGAAAGGAATGCACTAGTCACAACAGACTACATCATCCTGCCATTAAGCCCTGCCAAGGAACCGCTTTTTTGGCTGTGCTGGGCCAGCTCTGACGGGAAAGAAGTACACAGACCCACACACAGAGCACAGAGGGGCCACCTCTGCTTCCTCAGCCTTATCCAGCAACACCCTGCTCTTAACCATGACCCCTGGCCTGTTTCAGCGCTGTGACAGCCCTGTGATGCATGTGTCACTTCAGGACTTCTGCAGAGTCACAACACTGAGCAGGCAACTCCAGCATTTCACTGACTTGCTGCTCTGTCTCAACAGGCACTTGATCATCTGCCAGAGGAGAGGGTGGTTGGGTTTTTTTTTCCTTCTCTTTTTTTTTTTTAATATTTTCCAGCATTTTTTAAACATATATACTATTGTTACTGTTGAATGTTCTCTGTTTAAATTCAAAGACCTTTCCTCCACTGATACATCCTCCCCTCCCATTCAAACAAACAAACCAACAAAAAAAAATCCAACCCTTCCTTCACCTCCTCCCCAAAAAAAAAAACCAACCCCCCCAAAAAACCCGCACCAACCTTTCCAATTGCCGGTGGTAATTAGATTATGATTACTGACAGAACAGTTTGCTTAGGGGACTAGTTACCAAAGCTACCAGCACTTTGGTATTCTAGTGGCATTTTATTTTTTCTGTAATTAAAGAAAAGGGGAAGAAAAGGCAGAAGTATTTCCTTGATGATTTACAAAGAATGCTGATGGGAAAAGGAAAACATTAAGTGTCTCATTTGCCCTCTGTTAACTCTTTTGTGTAATGACAGGATCACAGCAAATATAAACCAGAAGTGTAGCGCAGCAGAACGCTGTACAAGAACTATTACCTGTCATTTTGATTTTTGAATCTATAAGCACAGATTTCTAAGACCTGAATTTACTTAGTCTTGTTCTGAGTGGCAGCACAGCCACCTTCACAGAAAAGAATTCTGGTGCTCCTTACCCTTCTTCAATACTCGCTTTAATTCCTCTGCAGCTGAATTACCTTTGTTATAAGTGGACAGAGTACACTGAACAAACAGGCAAGGAAACATTTTCAAAAAACTGGAAATACACCCTCAGCTAAGGGAACTGATACCAACTGTCCTTGAGTCCTTGTTCTGTCCCTTATGCAGGTCATTACAGATGTCTGTAAACCAAATTAGGAGATAAAAGCATTCCTTGTTCTGCAGAACACAACATTGATTGTAACTCATGAGAGTTGACTAGCACTCCCTCGTGACTGATTATCGTGTTATCATAATTATCAACATGCCACTGTGGTTCCACAGATGCTTTACAGAAAGACCCAAGAGGATAGGTCCCTCTGCCCAAGGAGTTTACAAAGAGAATGAGACATTACCACATGAGCAACAAATATAGGGTGCAAACAGAAGAGGAGGAGGAGAAACAGGTTACCACATCTGAAAGCCCAGGAGTTGTGTTTTCGTTAGCGAGCATCTCATTCTTATGTAATAACATCTGGAACTGTATCTCCACACGTAATCATCCAGAGGTCAGTGGAAATAAGCACAGGTTAGAAAGATATTCCATCAATACACAAAAGCGTCCAAGTATTGTATTTCAAAATGCCCAACAGATTAATAGATCTGTTGATGAAGAATGCCTTGTGTCATTGGCATTGAAAATAATTTTTCTGTGGTTTTTCCATTGAGAATCATTTCTTCGGAACGCAAAAGAAAGCAGCATTCCTCTGGACTCCAGGTTTATCTGACTAGTGCATATGTTTTCAGGAAATTCAAGCTTGATTCTCTGTTTTCTAGAACAACACAGATTTTATAAATGCCAAGGCAGCCACAGTGAACAGTGGTTATTATCACATACTTCAGAGAAAGAAATCCAATGTTGGACACATATGGGTTAGCCTGCCCACAGAACAGACTTTTTATAATCTCCACCCTGTTACAGATTAGTTTATGGCATGATGTGAAGATGCAGATAACCTTGGGGGGGTGGGAAAGCTGCAGTTTTGCGAATGATGTTTTGGTGTCCAAAGAATTTCTTTCTAGTTATAGCAAATAATCTTGACTTTTGGGTTAAATTACAATTAGTACTTGTGTTAGGCAACAAGGAAGGAAAAGGAGTGCTTCCTTACACATACAGAATATTTTTCTATGTTTGGCTATACAAACTCAAGTTTGCTTTATGTTTACCATGAATATGTAACACAGTAGTGTAAATGTTCAGTGTAGAAGAACTGCATTTGGAGCAAAAATGGAAGATAACTGAGAATATATGTAACTGAAGCTGTTCCATTGCTTGAAGGCAAACAATACTTTAAATTTAATCTATGGATGATAATATATGTACTCAGAATAAAAAGTTCCCAGAAACTGTTCTTCTGTTCTGAAAAATCTGATCTTGTTGCTAGAAATCCAAAGTTGTTCTTTTAAAGGTACACTGTCGCATTTCAGAAAATTTCTAGCATCTAAATAACCCAAACCTATTAACTGTAAAAGGATTGCCATCTTTTTAAAGGGCCTACTTTTAATTCTACCTAGAATAAGTGTGAATGTATCCAGCATCTATATGAAAGGCTGTAGAGTTTACAAACCTATGCCTGCAACCTCAAATATATGTATGTGGCCCAGGCCTTCTAGTGCTCAGTATGACCTGTCCGTACTTAGAATCACTTCTTCCCATTTAACAGAGTTTCTTGTCTTTCATTTCTTCTGATAAGGAGCAACTAGTAATTTATACTAAATTCTGCTTTATACAACTCTATTTAGTCTTTCCTAATGATCTTCCACCTAAATGAAAAATCCTCAGTGTGCCTTCCATCAAAATAATCTATTAACATTTCACCATAGCACAGACTAGTCAGGCAGAGGGGCTGCATTATTGTATCATATACATTCCAAAAACCAAGGAGGATAGGGGATAGATAGTAGTTTGCATTTACCTCTGCTTTATACAGCTCTGTTGTATCCTATCAATTCAAAAAAGCAAGAAAACAAACAGTATACTTCAGAGTAAAATTTACTAGAGAGGTGCTAGAGTTTAGATTCCTCTTGTGACATAACTGTCTTTGACACTGGGTTGAAATATATACCCAGATAATCTAGAGTACCAGTACAGAACCTTTTTGCTTGTTTGTTTTATGGATGCCTAAACATTTTCTTAGGATGAAATGGGAATCTTTACAAAATAGATACAGACTGATCTCTAGGATATATTGTCTGCTTCTCCTAATTATCTTTCACAGGTGGCTTAGACACAAATCTCAAGGAGCACGTAGGCTACAGATGGAGGGAACACAGCTATGTTGCAGGGTGATCAAAAGGTCTTTCAGTGCTGCAGGGTTGAAGAATACAATTTAATTCAACCGGAAGTGTGACAATGGTCTGTTTGGGGCTACTGGATTTTTTATTTTATTTTATTTTTTTGGTACTACCAGCATTATCATCACTGCAACAAAAATTAGGAAGCATACACATAGCACAAGCTCATGGGTCTCTAGGACATAGCTGAGAAAATCTATCAGTGGTGATGTACCTTGGATTTCCCAACAAATCTTCTTGTTGCATTTCAGATGGATGCTCTCATGGACTGACTTAAATACAGCTTAAACCTCGTTCCAGAATTAGTTCACTTTTCTATCTTAAGAGTGGCCTGGTTCCCCTTGACCTCCTAGACAGCAGGAAGTAATATAAGGATGTGCCAAGACACTACTAGGCTGCCAAGGCAAAACTGAATTCTTAGAAAGAGACTAAATAGAATAGAATAGAATAGAATAGAATAGAAT
>VWZZ01007435.1:221717-236779 GCA_013399095.1 Psophia crepitans | reverse complement strand
AGGACTTGCCTTTCACAAACCCATGCTGGCTGGGCCTGATCCCCCGGTTGTCACGGACATGGCACGTGATTGTCCTCAAGATGACCTGCTCCATCACCTTCCCTGGCACCGAGGTCAGGCTGACAGGCCTGTAGTTCCCCGGATCCTCCTTGCGACCCTTCTTATGGATGGGTGTCACATTAGCAAGCCTCCAGTCATCTGGGACCTCTCCCGTCAACCATGACCGCTGATAGATGATGGAGAGCGGCTCGGCAATCACATCCGCCAGCTCCCTCATTATCTTTTTCAGGTCCTCAGAATTCTCAAGGAGTTGAAATTAATGTGATGCAGGATATGAAGGAAAGTGGTACCTTTGGTTCTCCACTGCTCCTCCTATTTCTGACAGATAACAAAGTGTCCATCTGGGAAAGATGAAAGATCCCCACTCAGGCTCACCGCTGCAGAAAAACCATCAATGGTATCCATTGTGTATATACTTCCCCAGCATACCAGGCATCTTAGTACTTCTTAAATGTATCACAGAAGGCTTGGTTCAAGCTGTTCCAAATAATCCTCAATCCTGAACACTTTCAATGAGAAAGAAAACGCTCTGCCATCCTACCACATTCTTTAAGCTTGGATCAGGAACAGTGGCCTTGCATGTTACAAACTACGTTTTCTTTAAGCCAATTAATCAATCCTTGGATGACAGAATGGATGAAGGTAGCAAGCAGGTTCTAAATGTCTAGAAATTTCTGTGCTCCATTAACCTTTAATCTGCTGCCAGGGTAGAAAGGAGATAGTAGAACATTAGAAAACCTACACTGTCAATCAGAATTCTGCCCATATAGAACATGTTGGGAAACATGAGCTATACAGGAAAAAAAAATACCTCAGTCAACCACTTTTCTGAGGGAGTATGCCTGGAGTATTGGGGGTTGGCACAAAACCAGAGAGGGTAAGATAGTGGTCTGAAGAAAGAGGACAGACTATTTAGAAGTGAAAAGCCAAGAATCAATATTAGGTAGTATCTCTAAGCAAAATGAATAATATTAATTCCTAGATGGAGGATGGACATTTAGCACCAACAAAAGCCGAGTGGAAGTTGCAAGAGAATTAACATCTGGGTGCCTGTCTGAGTCCTCCTCCACAGCAATAAGAATCTTTTCCTATGTAGGATTTGGAATCAATGCAGGGGTTAGTGCCAGAGGAGACAGCTGCAGAGTCCTGAGAAGGCAGTGAGTGAGTGAATTCACATCCTCAGTTAAAAGTTTTCTGGCTGCTTATTCAGGTTCCTGCATCTCTGGAGAAGCATCTGAAATGACAGTCCTCCACTGAGTTCATGGGGCTTGGACGCTGAGGTATCAGACTAGTACAACCCTTCTGTTCCTCTGAAGAGCTGGAAAGAACATCTTATTTGGTTGCCAGGGGCTGGCTCTGGGGGCTCCCATACCACCATCTGCATGGGAGCTTTCCCAAGGGGTTGAATACTGACTTCTTCCCAGGCAGAACTAGTGGAAACATGTGCACCTTCATACAAAAGCATAATTCTGCAAGAAACTCACCTTTACTTGATGTGGTAGCAAATGGCTGGCTGCACTGGGTAGGGAAATTGGGCACGGAAAGAAAGGCCGCTATATGAACTCTGCTATTTCCATCAGCTACCTTTGGCTCACACACAGAGATCCACATAGTGCGTTCAGAGAATTAGGCAGCTCATACGAAAGACTCTTTATTAGAAACCTGGCCACCAGCAATCCTTTCCTTTGTCCTTCCGTCATGGCACTAAATAAAGCAAGGTCTAGAAAATTCTGTCTGAAAGCTTGGTCAATACTTGTAGGACAATCATAAAATAATCATAGGCAGGCATACACCTATTTCAAATCAGTAAGGGCTGTGCAACCAGATCATGACTTGACATTACCGACTGTCTTTTCAGTAAGCAGGAGAAGAATTATTGTTACTGAAACGAGGTTTGCACAGTGCAATGACTAAAATGTAGAGAACGCTTTGACAAAGGAGCTGCAGTGTAACCTGCCATTCATGTTTTTTTCTTATTGAGCAACCATAGTTATGAACTAATGTCTACAAATTGTTCCTCTTACTGGGAACTCACAGTGCTCCTGGCATCTTTGGCAAAAAAACAGTGCACAAAAATATGAAATAACAGAAGAATTTAATCGTGGAACACTAGCAATACCTCATATTAAATTCTCTACAGAGACAATTCAGTCCCTGTGGTTAGAAGCAGGAGTGGCATTTAGAAATTCAGTTTCTGCTTTGCCACAGTACTCAAGGCAGTAACTTAATTCTCTGTTTGGGTACCAGCTTCTACACGGAATAAAGTCCTGTTCCACAAAATTTATAGAACACTTTTTTTTTTCCTAACATGCTTTCAAGTAATTCAAAAATGGGGCAGAAGAGGTTCATGATGGTTTTTTTTTTACATGCACACATGTACTTAAAATTTCTCTGGTGGAATATATATAAATGAGTCTCCAGTCAAATGCATATCTCTGACTCATTCCACGTAAGTCCAACTTCTAATGTGTCTGTCATAAAAATAATAAAAAGACCAAATAAAAGTCTTTAGTATGAACTGCATTTTTTTTTATTATTGTAAGAAATGACCACTCTGGCCACGTTTATTGTCAGATTAGCTATGCTGATAGTCCATTCTCCACATTTGCTTATTCCTTTATTGAGTTCCAGTTAAACTCTAAAGTCTGTAGGGACAAGACTGTGTTGATTTCTATGAGACAACAGAAGACGTGAGCACATCATCAACCGAGGCTTTGTTTCAACCAGTGCAAGGAATAACCCTGGTGAAGATACGGAACTGCAGCGAGGACACTGCTTCACAGCCTCATGAAAGAGCCTGCTTAAAATCTGTGGCTGCTACAAATGTTAAATATCTTATTGTTGTCTATAGCAAGATGGCACAGGTACTTCTAGCAGCCTCAATATAATGCACAATACTAGACATTCCTGATATCAAAGAATAGGTGTTACAGATTTAAACTGAATTTGGGACAAGGAAAGAGACCTGTCCCTTTTAACTGTGGGTATCAGTATTGTGAGTAGCTTTGTTTCTGTCCGGTCACCTCTTCTGTTAGCCCTTCTGCAGATCCTTGCTCTTATTTCATTCACCTTTTCCTCCAACAGGGTCCAGAATCTTCTGCCAAAACCACCACAAATTATGCCCCGGCCGACACTAGGTGCTCTGAGGGTGTTTATGCAGTGTTCATTTCTGCCAGGCCCCTAAGCCGAGTGTTATCACTTGCATGATTAAACCAGTCTCCAATGGTTCAGAGTCCCACTTTGCCTAAAATAATAGAAATATATCCACCTGCATGCACTGTGTATCAGACGCACTTCAGCATGGCGTCTCATGTTTATGTAACATTAACACAGCAGGGCACACTTGGTTTGTCCTCTGAACGCTGCACAAAGTTACAGTGGCAGTGCTGGCAGCGCTCTCTGAAGAAAGCAGTGATTTCTTGCAAAAACATAGGCAGACCTACTGTCTTCCGTTTCTACTCTTTATCTCATTGGTGATTTCAATTAGCCTCTGGCAGCCCAGTTAAAAGACAAAAGTTGTTTAATCCCCTCAACTCTATGAAGCCATAATTCCTAAACTGTTACCTATCCAAAACTATCTCTATGGAACCAGAACTGACTACTCAGCCAGGGTGTTATGTTAATCTTAGTGTGCTGAGTTTAGGTTTTGAACGTAAGCATCCTAATGCAAAGAACACTTTCTACTTTACATCTGAAAACTGATAGAAATTTTGTAAATAGCAAATGCACTAGTTGTACTGTGTTGGAAGTCTAATAGCTGCATAACCTTTAAAAGGATAAAATGTAAATAGGCAAGGAATCTAATCCGTGCTTTCACGCAGTCAAAATGTCTCATTGTGTTAGTAGTAACTCAGATTTTCAAAATACGGCTACTAATTAGTACTGCAATTATTAGAAGATTATGCTAGTAGCTATAAACAAAATAGGTGACCAATATGGATCGTACTCAGTTTGTCTGCGATTTCAAACCCTGCTCACATTCTCTTTCTGATGCCTAGAAAAATGTATCACTTTATTCATCCGCAAGAAGAAAAGATTTCCCAAAAATGCTATATCCCAAACAACAGAATGTGTCATGTTATAAAAGACAGAAAGGAAAAATTCTGTTGATTATTCCTGAAATTTCCATTATCAGAAGCATAGCATGGGACAGAAATTACATTAAACTCTCACAGCAAACTGGTAAGAAAAAGATAATCAAAATAGTACAGGAATAATGAATGTGCAGAATAAAAGAATGCCATTTCACTACTCAACACTAGCTCTAGAAATCTGGTTCGCCTATGCCAAGGAACCACAGATTAAAATATGACCATTTTATTAGCCATCTTAAATGAAATGTAATGTTAATTTCATGTACATAATCTTCATTACTGCAATACACGTATTACTAGTGTAATTTAGCCAATTAGGGCATAGCTACAAATCTGTCAGGTGCCACCATGAGAAATATAAAGTATGAAGTCGCACTGAAAATGTTAAAAGTGAATAGAAAGGTAGTAGTAATAGGGATAGACTGAGAAAGAAAAGGTGAGAAGAGGAAAGTCTTAAAACCAGCTAATTACAATCAGAATAAAAAATCCCACAGTTATAAATAGCATATTTCAATACAGACGTGTAAGCACAAACTATCTTTAGATCAGTGCAGACATTCATTAATGAACTAGACAAAGTACTAGACACTCCAAAATTCAGACTTAAGACACTCAGTTTAATATTGCATTTCAATAGCTTTTCTGACTTGACATATATTCCTTCTGTTTCTTCTCTCTCTCCCCTTTGACTCAGCTGCTGTACGAAGACCTCAGCACAATGCAAATTAAATACAAGAACAATGTGTAACTTCACTAGAGAATGAGGCTGGTAAACGCAGCCATTCATCCTTGCAGCCCGTTGCCTTCGCCCCTCTGCCCCCTGCTTATTCCTTCCCCAGTCCAACCAAAAATACCACGCACACACGGACATGCATATATACACACACGTGCATATTACGAGCTTTATGCAGTGAGAAATACGTTAATTTACTCAGCTCGGCAAGGCACATTTGGTGAGTGTATTACCTGGATTAGCTAAAATAACAGAGGGGAAAAGCTGGGGTAAGCAGGCTGAAGCCCTGTGTGTGGCCAAGGCAGCGGGAAGCAAGGCAGAGGGAGAGAGAATGAACCCAACAACACAACAGTGGAACAGGCAGCTGGCCTGAGATGCTAATTCAGCGCTTTAACAAATCAATGCCACTTGAAAAGTACAATGCGAGCCCTCACTGGGTAGATGTCAGGGGACCAAGAAAATGCATTCTCAAGTATTTCACATTAAGAGGGAATAATGTGTTAATTTATAACTCTTCACCCTATACACTTGGATTATCCATCTGTGTCAGTGATTTGACTTCTTAAATTTATCAAAAACATGCGCAAAGGGAGGCATCTTCTGCTAAAGCATTGGGAAATAGCAATTCAGAAACAGCCTGCCCTATTTGGTTGTTGGGTAGAGGGCTAAGGGGTTTTTTTTCCTTTTTTTTTTTTTTCCTTTGGACCCTTTGGTCAAACTAAGGCCTTGCCTTAGTGGTGGCTGATTGCATTAGGTACCATCCGTCAAAAGTGACACCACAGAGCAGCAAAATCTTGAATCAGCAACCTGAGATGCCATCATCGGAATTTAGTTTAAGGAAACTTAGCGAAATCCCTCTGCTCACCTAGCAGAAGAGAAGCTGCTACGATTAAAACGCCATTCTAAATGCCAGCTGAGATCTACAGACGCTACTTACAGAAATACAAAGGAGAGAAGGCTGGGGAGGGAGAAGTAAGTTGGGTTTATTTTGAGATGGCTTGTATGTGTAAAGAGTTTCCACACAAACTTGAAGTAGAACTGTAGTAAGAAGAGTATTACTCATCGTCTTGAGGTCTGATTCTTGAAACTGTTCCGTAACAAAAATGGTGAGGTTTTTAATTATATAGACAGCACTATTTCATACATACAGAGAATCTAATGTCAGTCCAGAAAACACCTATCAAACTTAAATTGCTTTTGTTTGGAAAACACAACTCTTTCACAATTTAACCCTTATTGGTTAACTTTGCATTCAGTTAAAGTGTCAAGTTACCTGCATAACAATGGAGTCTGGTTTATGTCTATTGAACACATACTGCACGGACAGTGGCAGCGTACCTCGCCACCTAAATATCTCCATCATAATGCAGAGGAGTAAAATCCAAAGGAGCAATAGGGGAATGTGTCTTAATTAGGATCAGCGCAGTAATTTTTAACACCAATATACAGTGCTTACTGACCAGCTTCAAACAAACAGTTATACATCTGGAGGTTAACAAACCAAAATTTAGGGAGAGCAAGTAATTTCTAAAAAAATTCTGGAAAGCCTGAGTGGTTTTTACCACTTTAGAATAAATTAAAAGGGCATGGACAACTTTCTAGGTGCTTGCATAATTGCCACTTCTATTTCATTGTATTTGTACTACACAACGCCTACATTGTTGTAGGAAATTTTTTTGGTCAATTATACAATTGCAATAGAAACAGACACTCTCTTATTTTCAGAACATTCATATGTAAATAATATGCTGATGAATGGAAATTAGATGCTATAGATGATACGTTAGTATCCACATCTAGTAAAAGTAAATGCTACTTCACTTAAACAGACTTCAGTACTACTGCTTCTGCCATCCCCTTCTTCCCTAGTACAGGCAGGTACAACATAAGATGAGGGTAGGTGGCCTTTCAGGGGGGTTCTGATGGCTGTGAAATTAACCTGCAGAAACACACAGGCTGGAAAATAAATCTGTTTTTGACAGGAGAGTGTTTTATAATTTCATTTTCACATGGGGGCTTTGTCTTTTCTTTTTGATTTTTTTTTTTAAAAAAAACAAAGACCTCGGAAATATATATTTTCTTTTCCATAAAGAATGCAAAATTATTTTCTTTCAGAACAGGTCACCCCTTAAGGAGTATTCCATATTTCTGGCAGCATGCACCTCTTTTCCTTTTCTTCGTGTGAAACCTTATGAAGGATATAACATGCATGCTTCATGGGCTTGTTTAAAACCCTAAAGAATCCTGAGGGGGCCTTTAGGTCTGTTTATTAATTATAACCCAGAAAGGTACCACATATGTGCACTGATTGCAGAAAGTCTGTATCCTAGCCTCTTGCACAAATTTCCATTCCTGTCTGTCCCATCCAGACTTCTCCCTAATATAAGCTATCTATTCTTATCATTATAGTACATTTAATCCCCCTCTGCTACTCCCCTCCCCCCTTTTCTGGACTCACCTAAGGGGTTAAAAGACTAGAGTACATTTGTGACTTGTCAGTGACATATAATACCCAGGTCCTTCATGCAATCAACTTTTACTTGACATGTATTTGCTCATCACAGGACCCGCATTACTACTGGGAAAATGAAGAAAAACCTAAATTAACACTTGACATTCAATATGGTCAAGTCCTTAATTGGCTGGGCTTCCTGAGAAAGCAATTTTCTATTCCCCAAACTGTTCGTGTGTCATGTGTGGAGTGCAGCTCTTGGCCATCACTGCTGTCCCTCGCTCACTCTAATGAGAGCAGATGAATTAGTGCTACGTGACACGATTTTAGCAGGGCTCCCTCCTTCCCTCCCCCCAGCCCTTTTCCTCTGTTAGTGACAGCTGTGTGGTGGGGGGGGTGAGGACAAGGACACTAAGAAATGCCAGTTCAAATAGTTCTGTGAAGACTGAATATTTTTGAAATAGGAAATGTTTTCTTGATATTCCTGAAACCTTGCAATTCAAAAGTAATAGGTAGGGAGAAGGAGATGGAGCAGTATAAAGATGTAAGAAATTAGCTGAGTTTGGCTGGATACAAATTAACTTCTAGCATCTCTCTCATCCCTCTATTAACCTGTAGCAATCTAATTAAAATGGAAATTTCCTACACTGAAAAAGTAGTTTAAAAATGTTTAGAGAGTCGCTAGCTACATGATTTTGCAATTTAAAAAATTATTTTATATTTCATGACATAAAAAAACCCACTTCTACAGCATGCTTCCCTGTGTGACAAAGATCATGCACTACAAAAGAACGTGCGTGTCCTATTTGGAAATGACAACCATAGCATTCAGTTTATTTTTAGTGCATGGGAAATTTCTTTCACCCAGGATGGTACTGCTCACTTTAGAATAAAATGTTAAATCGTAATAATTGTTTAACTATTTGAACACCAATGGAAATCCCGTAAGGAGTTCAAGTCTTTCAAGTCTTTGCAATTTCTATCACTAGGATAAAAACAAAACAAATGAAAGTGATGTAAATAACTGGAGTTTCAGCTGATATCAAAGATAATAAACTGGGAAGAACAGAGACTAACAAAGTAGGCTACTCAAAATACTCAAAACTAAATTGCCCACAAAAAAAAAGTATATACATATCTGAACATTTATTATTGAAAATGCACAAATTACTATAAAATAATTTCCAGTAGACAGATGGATGTGATTATATGGTTTCACTTGACTTCTCATATGTAACAGAAAAAGCAACACGTATGTCATGTATTGTGAATGAACTTTTAAAAAGCCTGGTATTGCACAATCAATTCAAGCAAAAAATTGTAGGAGCTATATTAGCAGTATAGCTGAACTTGCCTTGGGAAGAGTCCTTGTCTCAGATAAAATACAAGGAGCTTTGCAATTTGCAAGTTATCTCTCCAAATCTGAGACTGGCCTTGTAAAGTTACATTACTTCAGTAACATAACAAACAAGCTCGGACTGTTAGTTACAAGACAAAAGAATGACAACATTTTTGTTGTAAAACACATTGATAAACATGCATTACTGCAGCAGAAAGGAGATCTTTCACCGAATGTTTCTGCAGCTATGACAAAGGTGTGCAGCTTTTTGTGGCTACGGTTGTAAATATTTCAATAAAGCAACAACAGAGTTTTAAGACTTGCTTTTTCCTGTTTGCTTTTAAAACATCCTTTAGTTATTTCAGTCTTTTCAAGTTAGACAGAAGGAACACGTATGGCTTTGGCCGCAAGAATTTCCAGAAGGCTTTAAATGTTCCTGTTTCTCAGGTGCTTAAGTAAGCCCTCAAAACATAATAAAAGCTCCAAAAGGTAACTATGATAAAAAATTATAATCTCAGTCATCCTCACTGTTACATCTTCACACAAAAAACCCCACCAAACTGAAGGAGACTACCAGTCATACCTGTATCAGCAGAATGCTAAACTCCAGAGCACTTCACTGACAAGAAACGACTCCACATTTGATGCACTTGTTGGTGAGAAGTGGTTAAGGTTTTCTTTTAGAACAAAACTGAAACTTTAATCCTATAATTTTTTTTTCAAGTAACAAGTACGGTAGCAGAAGCATCCTCAAGAAACAAAGGGTATAGTGATCTAGCTTATAGTGTTGTGGTGACCTTTGAGACAGTGACCAGTCCGTCAAGCACCATCTGCGATATGTACAGCGTAGTTAAGAGGAGGATTATTAACTGGCCCAGAAACCGAAGAGCCATTTCAGTCTTAAAGAGAATATGAACTGAATTCACTGAACTTGTACAGCTTGAGCTTCTCAGTGTCTCCAGTTAGGAAAGCCTCCTACTACATAGGATACGGTCTGAGGATTATGTTGAACACATGGCACCTCTCATCTTAAATTCATCTTCAGTTTTGGAAAACTAAAATCAGAGAAGCGTTGTACCACAAATCACCTTTACTATGAGCAAGACCACCTCTGCTGCTGACAGAGATCACGGACACAGTAAAGTTCCTAGGAAACACAAGACTACTGCCTAATGGAACTGAAAGACAGGCATTTAAAAAGGCTTAGCTTTTCCTAAAACATTAATTCTAGCTGGTGTAGGATATGCAGCACCAGCATCCTGATTCAGCATCCTCAGGTTTTAATCATGCAACCCTTTTCACATTGCTGGATGAGAAGTAGAAATGACAGCAAATAATGGGTCAGAAGAACCACTTGCTGCTAAACTGGAAAGCGCCTTTCCTTACTGCCTACAGTAAAACAGCCCATTAAGAGCTGCTTTTTGATTAAAAACAAGTAAGTAATTTCAACTATGGCAAAGTGACATGTTTTAACTTGACATTTTGTTAAGGATGAGTACCCTGCGAAGCTCATAAAAGACTGAAGAGATTCAGTGAAACATTAAGATTTACTATATATACTCAATGCCACTGTCACTCCTGTGCAAAACACGTCAACCCGGAAATATCTGACTCAACAGCCCTAAGGTTATTTAGAATAGAAAGTGAGATTTTTACATGTTTCACTTTGATGCCATGAGAGCAGCTGCATTAAGTTCTCTCAGTGGTTTTCAAAACCCAAATAAAATGCTTGCTCTGTATTTTAAGAGTTACTGTGCAAATGCGTGCCACCCACCCAGTCTGTAATAGCTTACATTCACTATTTTCAGAAAAGATAAACACAGTAGAGAAGGAAATGATAATATAAAAACAGCCTGGCACGTGAATTAAGGAAAAGCATTGTAGACTATCTGGCAAGACAAAGCACACAAATGTTATTTTCTGAAAATTAATAGCATCTGAAATTATACTCCTGCCCCAGTACTCTCCCCCAGCTTCATGCCCAAATTCAAGGTATTTTATCTAATTCCCAGTTGCTAAAAGTGGTAAGTCACAGCTGTGTTGACATTTAACTTCTTGGACACAGAATATCAACGTCACACTGACACACTTTGCAGATGCTTCGTTACAAGCAGCACCAGTCACTTGATTTGAAATACCTAACCTAGCTGTAAAACAAACTGTTAATCTCCAGCCTCTTCTCCAGTTAAAGTCTTCTTTACAGTTCTGGAAACACACCAACACCTTAATATGTTTATGCTAAACTTATCTGCATTTTGATTGGAATTTGACAGTGACCAGTGGTTCAACTCAATGGTTCCTCAGACACTGCCGACAACAGGCCCCACTTACTCATGTTTTAACTAGATGCACTCTCTTTTTGTTCCCACAGAAATCTATAACACAGTGACCTTCAATTTAAAATACAAACTAATTAACTATCTGTTCTGTGGAAAAATGTTGGTATAATGTTGATATCTGACTTGCCTGGAGAATTTCAATTATGGACAGACTTATTTTTCCTTGCAACACAATAGAAAAAAAAAAGACGGGACGTCAAATTGTGCACATATCTAAACAATGCTTCTTTATAGCAGGTATCAGTATTTGCTTTGATACACCTTGTTTCAGAAAGCTGTATTCTCATAGCACTTTTCAACCAACAAAATTACAACTGCCTGTGTAGGTGCATATACTGTAATTGACTAGTATGGAAATGACAGCACTGCTGCAATATCTGCACAACTTCACTTCTGAAGACTGCAAGCATTTCACTCAGTTCCTGGTATGCCATTTAAAACTTGTGCTGGAGCTAGAAGCATTGGCTTCAAGAATTTGCAAAAGCCAATGACCAAATTCAGTACTTTAATCATGAATTTAATAATTACAGCAAGCGCTGAGGTTTTACCTTCACAGAGACAGACACTTTCCTAGACTACGGCTGTCTAACATGACAGTGCTGACTTCTGCCCCATGCTCTGGGTAGTTTTATGATAGTCATTGACTATCATATGTAAAGCTTACTGCAAAGCTCTAGCAGCACTGCTTCTTACAGAGCTGACCAGCAGCCATATTTCACCCCAATTAGGAGGCAGGGACCATGTTTCTCCTAACCGTACTATAATAAGCCAACTCAAAAGCCTACACTGCAATTCAGCTAGAATTTTTTTAAATCCTTACTTTGTTTTTTTAATATTTTAAACTTTGGGGTTTTGTATGCTCTTGGGGCCACGGATGCCTACATTTCTAGACACCAATTTACATATCTACATTATGGTAGCAGAAGAAAAAATATCCTGAATTCCAATCTAGTGAATATAATGGATAAGAGCAACATAAAAAAAAATAATTGAAGAATATATTTTATTTGGTACCATGGAACCAGTCACAGTTTCGCAGTTCTTTTCAATGAGTCTCAGAGAGCATAAATGGTTTAACACTGGCTATTATTCATAATTCAAAATGGAGTCCTTATCAATCAATTACATACTTAAAAATATAAAGAGAAGTTATGTACACTAGATATCTGAAATGATTACAGATAATATCACAAAAATCCAGTTACAGTAGGTAAAGTAAGATGCGAGTAATTTTAAAGATGAAATTATTTAGAACTCAGACAATTTTAAGGACTGCAGAGTTAGCTTCAAACGAAATAGTTTTCAAATGGACGACTATGATTTTCTATATATATGTCCAGACTCTGTGTTATGGTGGTTACACAGATACATTATTCATGTACTCGATTCATTAAAAAATTATTTACAAGGATGCTGTACTATTGTAATGTGGATTTTTTTGCATGGAGACTGGGCTGCATTATGACTCTCATTCAAAGGAGAAAGAGAGAAAGGGTTACAGAATTCATAAAAAGCATGTAGACGAGATTCAGACTAGCACACAGTGTGTGATAAAAATCAAATATGGAACATAATGGGACATATGGAAACATATCTTTTGTGCAGGGAAGGATGAATCACAAGTTCACAGCTGGAATTTATGTGGATCCTTATTTAGTGGAGCATCTGTAGCTACTGTTTAGCTACATTCCCACATCAACAACAAAATGGTGCCACAGAAGAGAGCACATGCATCAAGCTCCAGCTGGTATCTGCGCCCACCACTCCTTTCTTTTCCCTGGAGCCACATTTAGTCAGTTTTCTTTTTACAGTTTGTGGGTGTATAAACATGCATATACAAGTCAGTGGATAGAATCAAAATGCCACACCTGACCACTGCTGAATTTTGGAAGGGATGGGGATCTGGTGCAGAAAGGATAGGTCCAGAAAAAAAACCCAGTCATTTAAAATCGGTCCCATGTCTACAGCTTTACTTAATCCAGTTTACATACTTACATACTTACCTCATGTACTTTACGTGTTAGAAAAGTTTTATTTCAGTTTGGTATCTTTAAAACATGCAAATTGAAAAATCATAGGAAACATTATTTATATAGATCCACTTGGAAAAAAAAACAAATATCAATTTCATAACTATGAAATTGCATATAGATTGAATAGCTTTAACATTTTCACACTTGACTTTTAGCTTCCCACCATTAGTGAAAAACAAAATAACAATGTGGAGAAAGACATTATTTCATGTCTGAGCAACTTTCATGCAAAAGATACATAAGTATCAAATAAAGATGTTTAAAGTGGGGTTAATATTATTTTGGGGATTTGTGACGTTGTTTTGCTTTTTAAGATCGTTGCTGTCTCTGCTATGAATTAGATATTTTCCTTCCACTGCCTTCTGAAAGATTTTGTTAATGAAGATACAGATTAATGAAACATGCATTTTATGCAAGAATAAAACTGCATTTTAAAGTAAAAAATTGCCCAGCACTGAGTATCAGAGGATTTGTTTTTAAACAGCTAGCGTATACTACAGTATCTCTTAAATATGCAATTAAAATTTTGAAGAACCAACCTACATTTTAAAGGCCATACTTCAAAAATATCGCATTGTTTGAAAGTAGAGTATAATGCCCTAATGCTCTAATCCCTTCCCCAAATTTTACTTCTATTATTATTTATTCACTTAATATATATTTTAGATGTATTCCATCATGGAATAAGCAAAACATGAGTTATCTCTTCCGGGGCAAAAACTATAGAAAAATGCCTCAGACCAGTTCTGTGATTATAGACTATACTTGTACTGATTCCAGTGAGAACAGGACTAGGTACTTAAAATAAAATTTTCTAGTATTTTTAAAGCATTGTTATTCCACAGAAACCTTTTCTATCAGCAGAAGGCTTTGCGATACCTTGGTTTTGACCCATAATAGCGTACTGACAGGCTGACTACCTCAAACAAGCTTTTACAATGAAAAAATAGACAGAAATTCTTTTAAATCATTTGTCCAGTAAATCTGATGATGTAGGAAATTCACTAATATTTTTTACCGTTGTCTGAACATTTTCCATGTTCTTGGTTGTGTTCTAAAACCCAGGTTTTACTTCTCTCCTTAGACAGTCAGACTGAGAAGCCGCTAATGAAACTATCGTAATTAACAGGAAAATACACTGGTACGTATCTACTTCAATTTTTCCTTAATTTTTAAGGAGCAGAAAACAAAAAACGCCACTTTACAATGAATGACTGCAATGACAGAACTGGAGAAGTAGCATTTTCCTTGGAATGAAAATTCACTTATCATGATAGAGATTCTACATTTGTCAAGGTCTTGTAAACAACTTATCTTTGATTTCCTAAATTCTAATTTAACATTACAGCTCATGCAACCAATTTTATTTTTTACATATTTAAAGGAAGACAATGTCTTCAGAATGCTACATCAAAAGGTAAAAAAAATCACACATTGCCAAGTGAATTAAAATGTTTTGGTTGTCTGTTTTATTTATCCCTGCAGAGAAAAAACAACATCTCAGTTAATTTCAGAGCAATATTTCAGGAGGTCTTGCAAAAGAGTGTAATAATATTCTATTCAGATTATTTTGCCTTTTGTGTCGAAAATTATTTTGTATTCTAGGAAAGAGGTAAGCAAAGTGGGAAGAACCTGGAGATTATACATGGCACAAGACAAACACAGTCAGCCATATACTTTTCTTAATGTAAACCAGTGTTTACTATTCAATGATCACTATTCTAGTGGAATTCCAGCACTTTTTTAAAAGAATAATTATAAAAAGCATAATATGTAAAACTGGTGATGATGTGATCCCACGTCAGACAGACAGACGCCATACCTTACTTCTATAGATGAACAAAAACTCAAATGGTGAGATGAGGGGTTTTTTGTTTGTTTTTGTTTTTTTTATTTCCTAGCAGAAATGAAGTGATTGATAGCCTCTGAGTTAAAATTTATTTTCCCTAAAACTATCTGATCATTCTTTCTCATTCCTTGTCTTTGTCCCCCACACCCCACCTTCCCCCCCC
>VWZZ01007435.1:213784-221669 GCA_013399095.1 Psophia crepitans | reverse complement strand
ACTTTAGCATCGCATTAACAATGGGCTGGTGGATAGGAGGATCTATTAAAATGAGTAACTCACTGTGTAAGGTACTTTTCTTGCAGTATGCTCCATCTGCATGAAGCCAACGTTTTGGTGTGCTGTCTGCTGCTGTAACCAGTTCTCTCCCAGATATCAATGAAGCTGTGCATACTTTTATTTTTTTATGCAAATTATGGCTTTGGAGAGGTCATGCCTCAACACCATTGAATTAATAAGCAGCCAATCTGTGATATAAAGAACATATTTATAATCATCAATCACCCCTCAGATTATTACATTGTTTGCAGAACATTACAAAAACCATTAAGTATCAGGCATTTCTTTATGGTATTCTGCACTAAAATGCAGCAAAGCATATGAATACATCTCTTTTTGGGGAAGCTTGTGTAGAGAGTGCTTTTTCTGCTATCTTTAAGGACACCAGCAGTTAAAGAGTGAGCTATCTCATAGAACTGTTTGTACACCGATGTTCCAGTTACGCTTGAGGGATATGGTAATTTAGAAAACAGATTTTTGTTTAAGGCTTTGAATGCTAAAAAAAACCCACCCCACCCCAAACCCTGAAAAATCTCTGTAAATAAATTACATTATTTAATCTTGAACAAAAAATAGAATCCTTACAATTTGTAGCACAAATTATAAAGTTCTCACACAGATGTTTTGTTCTTCCTCGTTTAGAGACAGCAAGACAGAAGTTGTTTTTTTGCTTTTCATACCTGCTTTCCACAACCCCTTCTTCCGTGCATTCTAATTTAAAAGAAAAACTAATATTAGATAAAGCAACACATAATTTGACAGCCTACCAGTTAAATTCTGACAGGGTCAATAAAATGAGAGCTTGCAGGAGTCCCAGATGAGGAACACTTTCATGAATGCCTCCATTGTGTAAACTCTCCGTATATCCTGCCTGCAAATGACAGTCATATGCCACCAGCTGCAGGAGGCATTCCAGCAATGTCAACTGCTGTGGGGCATTAAGGCAGGGTAGATGAGTTGGTACTTCTTTATATTTTTTCCCTGGCTAGAGTGAGGGCTGTCACGCTTAACTCATTTAAGTGTTATTTTTCTAAAGACTACGGTGTTTATTTAGGAATGTAAGAAAATATATAATTAAAGCCTTGCTAATGGAGCTCCTCATTTTAATAGTAGTTTTATTATATAAAGCCAGCTGGAAGTAATTATTTTTTTTCTTGCATACTCTTCATTAGTTTGTACCTCCCTCCTCCCCAAGACATCTATTTGAGATGTTCTTATCGAATTTATGTATTTTAAAAAGTAAACTGTCCAGGGAACAAACAGCCACTAAAAGTTGCGATAGGAAATGTGAAAACGTCAGTGTCCACTACTCAGAAATACAGTTGCTAACACTTCTGAGGAGACTGTTTTCCTATGAACTCCATTTTACAGATTGCTGTAAAGTTTAAGTTTTAGAGAATTCTTGCAAGAAAAAAAAAATGTAAATACTTTGCACATTTTTAATTAAGAACTAAGTCTGAACACAGGGATAGAGGTTTGTGATTTTAATTGTTTTTAAATAACTGACTGATATCCAAGCTGATTATTTTTCGTTTGCTAAGTCTGTGCAGAAAAAGTGTTCAAGCATTCTGTGAGTTTAATTTTCCCTTTTTTCATGATATTTATTTTGTCAAATAAACACAAAGCTCATATTTGGGATGTAGGAATACAAATATACTGAGGGGTCCGTTTTAAATATTGGCAATGCCATAGTGAAGAAATTGTACAACGTAGAGCTCAAACTGAGATGTTTTTCAGCACCTTCCCTGTGATAAGCCAGAGCATCACACATTTTTATCATGCTTTTGCATACAGTCACACTGAAAACAAAACACTGAACTCCTTGCATGTCAACACCTACATTCAGCCATCCTTGGAAGGGATGCTTCTCCTCTCTGCCCCTCATCTCTTCCTATACACAGTCCTTTACATTCAAGATACTTTTATTTATTCAGTTATCACCACGAAGAGTTTTTCTTTTAATACATGTTCAGTTATATATACAGAGCAAGAAAAACTGTAGGGAAAGAAAAATGAGAAAAGGCATAAATAAATAAAGGATATCAATAATGATCTATCATAAAATGACATTTTGCCATTGTACTTCCGCAGAAGCCGTAACGTCTCGCAAGACATCCCTCTGAAAGCAGCAATAAAACTGCAGTACAGTACACAAGGTCTTGTATTCTGTGCAGGCAAAGGGCAATGAATATGCTAAAAGGAAATCAATCTGCATAAAAAGATCTGACAATAACATCTTCAGGTTTGTTTGGTTCAGGGTTTGTTTTGTTTTTTTCCCCTCCCCTTAATGAGAAAACAAAGAAGATAGAACACTTTGGGAAGCCAAATTTTTATGTAAATGAGAAGAATTCATTTTAAAATCCTACTTTATTGATCCTATCTTTTATCCTACTGTGTTGCCACTTTTCCTACGGAAAAGTTCGCAAATCCAGTTAGCAAGGAGTCTTGTAAACGTTTCTCCTCTGATTTAGTTTCATGTTGAATCACACTGCCCAAATTTCATTTTGAGATTTTTGGTTCAAAAAATTCAAAACTTCAGAGACAAACTGGAAGCAACCATAATTTTGCTCTGGCTTCCAGGGTAACCCAAGAGAAACTAAGCTTTCTGTAACTTGTATATAAAATCATCCACAGGCCCACAATGTCAAAAAGCTCAGACCTGAGCAGAGACTTTAACAGAGAACCTGGTTTAATTTCTGGATTGTGATAAAACAGGAAGCCAGGTTTAGATTTCTTTAAGAAAGTGCGGTGCCTAACTTTTTTTTTAATTTAAATTATGTTCAACTCCTTAGTGTCTAAATAATAGAAAAGATTAAAATACACAAGAGCGATATTCTTTACTGCTGTAGAATCTTGCCTTGCACAATACCTGTACATTTAGCTTCACAGAAGTTACGCGCGCACAGAAGGCTTACAGAATTGAGCTTGCTCTGAAGGCTAATACACTCCTATCTGTAATTCTGCACCTAAACTATATGCTGTCCTTGATGCATGACAGGGCCTCCAATGACATGAATGGAAAACACATGCCTGGATCACAGTGAGGATATGATCCTTGATATTCTATTTTCCTATCACTAGTACACACCAAGAATTGTTCATCTGAAAAGAACTACATTGTATGACATTTTCATTCAAACTGTTCAAAGCCAGAAATATTGCATTTTAAAGTTACCCATCTTTAAGTAATACACTACAGAATGAATGGAGAAAATAGATTATCTGATTCTCTGCATATGTATCTCCTTCCCTGGAATTCTAGTTAAATAAAGTTTGAAAAGAACCACCACAAATAAATTGTGTTCATCAGGTGTGCCTCACTCTTCCTCATGTTGTTAAAAATTACTGAGAAAAAGAAGAGCAATTAAAGTTCTTTTCAACAATTGTTGCAGTAGGTATCATGAAAAAACAGAGACATTTACCATGCCACTCAAATTCGTCTATAAAGGGCATATTCGGAACCGCACAGGTAGGCAGACTGCAGCACTGATCTCTACTGACATATTTGTGTTGTGGTCTATTTCCAAATAAACGTCACCTCAAATATCGCAATAAGTTTACCTGCCGGTGACAGTACATTTCAGCTTTAAAGACAACCCTAGTATAAATTTTCTCACTTTCCGTAAAGCTTCTTAAAGTATCACTTATTATTCACTTCATAAGAAAAGCTTGCTGACTTCTGTGCTGCACATGGGAAGGAATGGCAGGATCGTAATCGTGTCATTTTCTCCTCCGAACTCCCATGCTCTGTTAGTGGCAGATGACACTCTCTCCTTTCCTTTGCACAAGTGCACAGACACGCATCATCGGTAGAGGATGGGGATGCAATGACTTCCCGAGAGAGTCAGAATAGCATCAATGGTACATTGTTGGCAAGTTCACACTGATCAAAGCAATTCTGAGATACTCACCCCCCGCCCACCGAAAGAGATGGCCCCTCTATGACAAAATGTTGTGTGATACAGCCATACAAATGGTATTGTTTTCTTTGTCAGTGAAGGAAAATCATTTAGAAAACAGTTGTCAAGTATTTCAGTAAGGTAAAGGAGGCATTAGGGCATTACTGTAATGAGTGGGGCGAGCAGTAACAAAGCAACAGATGCCTGTCCACAGGCTGATGTACAGTCTTGTTTTGGACATTTGTTAGACAGACTGATGTTAAGCTAAAGAATGCATTTTACCTCATTGAAAAAATGTATATAAACACAGACTTTGATTTAATAAAACTGTGATTTAAGTTTACCTCTTTCTACAGGCGGGTTGGGCAAAAAAATAAATCAGTTAATTACAGTTTATCTAGATGCTGAATTTTTGTCATTACACTCTCTGAATTATAGTAAAAAGCTGCATTAGTGATTCTCTTTCTGAACTAAAAGATTAAGAGACAGCAACAATGGAATTCTCCCTTTCTCCCTCTTCTCTGTTACAGCCTTCTCTTTCTTGAGCCAGTATGATTCATCACCTCCTGGGTATACTAGGAGCCCCAAGTTTGGAAATTCTTCTAAACTGAGAAGAACCATTAGTCTACAAGGCAAATCCTTTTACAAAAGCACAAGCACTATTGTTTCAGAAAAATAACTGAGAAAAAAAAAAAAGCTATACACAGCATATGTTTTGACCGTTTCTAGTAAAAAGTAAAAGCACTTTAAAGCTTTTGTTTCTGATTGTACTTTATGACGGTAGTTCTGTATCAGTGAACAGAGTGTTCCTTTGCAATCGGCACAGTGTCACAACGACCTGGCAAATACAAATGCTTTCACTATCACTACAGTCCTTGCAATCTTGCCTCAGCTGTGACCCATTCACTTTTGCCCCAACTTCACTAAGATGCCTTACTCAGCATCTAATTAGTTAGGGAAGGTTTGCCTTGGCTCTTAACCCTGACATAAGAGCAGGAGACTCTGCTGCTGTTATATACCAAATCTGTTCCGTCACTACATTAATCAAATCCCCATAAAACTACACATGAATAAGTAACTACTAAAATACAATATAGAAAAATAGAAAACAGAAAAACTATACATTTTAAAATGTTAAGCTTACTGTACTTATTGCACAATACATTTGAGCATGTGCTTTAATATATGCTTTGATGCTTCATTAAGATTTTACAGTTTTGTGCATTCATATCTCAAAGTTAAGCAAAGATCTGACAGTGTTCTTAGCACATCATAAACTAAAATATACAATGGCACAAATATGTTCAAAGACTGTATGTGTACATGCGCAAGATTAGTATGTTCAGAGAGGAACGGGAAACTGTGCTGTTTTAGTTCTCCCGCAAATACTGAACAGTGAAGAGAATCTACTGAGAGGATTTTTTTTATTTTTAATCATGCACCATGCACACAGCCACATACCTATCACTACATATACTTGTATGTCTAGAGCTATATGCCATACAAAACATCCTCCGCTTTTGTCATGTATTTTCTAATGCCTCTATTCTGAAACACATCAGAAGCAGCACAAAATTCTTCATGCAAGTATTTTTAATTTGCTAAAAGCACACGAATCATTACAGATCTAATCCATGCTTTACCAAAATACCCAACAAAATTAAAGCAAGTGCCTGAAATGAGACAACGTAACCTGATATAGCTTCTGGATTCATACTAACACATGAACTTATTTATGAACAACAACAACAAAAAAACCCCACCTGGGGTCAGCTAATCTTTAAGATGGTGTGATAAAACATATATATATCTTAATTATTGTGTTTGCTGACACTTACTGACAAAGGCGATTGTTAACTACCATAAACTACAAATGCATTTTACCAATGTTAATCATCCTCCCAAAATGTTCCAAATAAATCAATGTATGAAATTGTAGCCTGTTGTCAAATTAAGTTTGAATTCTTTTTGTATATACACCTATATTAAAAGAATAATTATATGCTACAGTAAAACTGTTAATTATTTAATAAATATTAAAATTGCATACAACTCTATGACCAGCAACCCAGGAACATTTAAAAAGCTTTCACCTTCAATCCATTAGACATTACACTACGCTCCCATTTTTAAATACCAGTTCAATAAACAGTTTATGTGCCTATGTCTACATCAATGTTAGGAACTATCAGATTGAAGAATACAAGTACAGCTCAAAACAGGCAGTGCATGTTGTATACAGTTTAATATTTCCAGCAATATTAATGCCTGCTTCACGTATTGTAAGTATTATTTAATTTTCTTTGGAATAAGCATGCATTTTATGCAAGGGAGAAAAGTTGAATTTACTGTACCATATCTCTCATGAACAGACGCGTCTATATTAATATACATCATTGATTTAATTTTTGGTTTTCTTGGCTTCCCGCTCACCTATCTTGAAGTGATTTCTCTGGTGATAACTAACACATCATGCTAATGAGAGAATCTAATGTACAATAGAGAAATGTCACTACTAATAATATTTGCATGAAGTTAAATAAAGCAACTGTAAGAGAATGTCAGACAGTTGTTCTTTAATAAGATACAGTTACACAATGAAATTATGTTGTTAATTTTGTTACATCATTGAGTGAATCCTAAATTACTATATAATGACGCACAGATCCATTTATAATTCTGATATACTGCTTTTTCACTCTCACATTGAAAAAAGCTTCTGGAAAGGCCATTACCTTTTTATCTGAAACAGATTAAAGATATTTCTTTCTTTAACAAAAAGGTACGTGGCTCTGGCATTTTGTGTCACTGTGGGTTACAGCCATTTCTCTTACAATCTCATTTCTGAAATGACTTAAAAGTATTTTAGAACATTACAGCCCTTAAGGTAACTGAATGAAGAAAAATGACATTTCTTATTCTGACAAATGCACAAAACATTTATGAAAGCAGACAATCACAAAAGCCTGCTTTTTAAATCAATCAAATCCAGACTCTCTTCTCTGTTGTTAACAACTCCTTGCCAGAACTAGAATGGGCAGTGGGTGCCCTGGACTTAACCAGACGAGCATGAAGAGAAGCCAAGGGTTTCTGCTCATTCTCGACCTGTCACTGATCAAAGTGACCCAAAGAAGCACTTCTTTTTAAAAGTTAAGATTTATGCCCTTTGAGGTTATCAGACATTCTTCTGTATACAGAATGGGATGACCCCTTTCAAGAGAATCACACACTTTTAAATGGACAAAAGGTGCATAGGCAAAACAATGTAGTCAAGTGGCCATATCATAAACCTCTCACAGGTAATTTAGGAGACTACTCCTCTTCTCCTCTCACCCCACCAAAATCTAAATTTGATCTGGAATGTGGAGATGCCATTTTCTTGCACTCCCATTCTCTAAGAAAATAATCAAAAGATAAATACCAATACCTGCTGCTAATAGCCCAAGCTGTACAATCAGTCCTAATTTTTCTAAGACGGATACAGTTCCTTGTCATCATGAAGTAGGTTTTCCTTTTATTCTGAGAAAAAGTATTAATTCCCATACTACTCAAATAGCACTAGAGTGTGAGTTGAGAGGTAAGAGGAGGGAGGGATCGCAAGGTTTTGTTTTGTTCTAAATCATTCTTCTTGCCATGCTCCAATCTTTGTACTAAAAACCTGCTTGAGATTAAGTTACAACTCCAAGGAAAAGTGATGGGGCTGGGGTTTGTTTGCTCCTAAAACACATGTGGAAAGCTAGCATTATACTTAGAAATTTAAAAAGAAATGTCTCTAACATTACTATGTATAGCTGGAAAAGTTTCATTAAATAGTTCTTTCAAACCATGCCAAACTCTGCTTGCAAGTTATGCACATTTCATAACTTCACGTTATTTGTGCTCTTGAAAACAATTTTTCTTAAAGCATTGGAAAAAAATTAAAAATA